>OZ019970.1:1656056-1846056 GCA_963970395.1 Ephialtes manifestator
GTAAATTCGCGAACCAAGGTCCGTATTCGGAATGATAGGATTTTGTTAAATCGTTTTCTATCATTTATTTTTACCAGGGCTGTACTACTACTACTACTAGTACTACTATTGTGAAATCTGAAGATTGGAATTTTGAGTTCTGGAAAGTTTGGCATCCACCAAGAATTTTGTTTGTTCTAAATTATTTTGTTGGCGAATCAGGAAACACACAAGGCGTTATTAATTTTACGGGCAAATTATATATAGGGCATTCCAACTGAATTTTTCATGCTCTGACCCTGACTTCCATCAATAATTTTGACAATTTTTCATCGAAAAGTATTTTGAAAAAGAAGAGACACGTATTTTTTTAGTTTAGCGCAACGACCAATATTTCCGACAGACGATTTTTTGTAAAAGTTTGAGTTTTTCGGTATTGATATTGAAAATGAAGAGTCCTATCGGAAAATGTCTACGATAAAATTTGTTCAGTTTGCAAAGGGCTACATAACGTATATAAAAAAATATTATTGTAGTTTTTCTAAAATTTTGTTATATGACGTTAAACAACAAAGTATCGTTTTGCAAAAAAGCGCCACTTTTTATAATTTTTATATAGTTACATAAAAGTTCTGTGTAAAACAAGAAAATTTTTGAGACCCTATGCAGGTTGGCAGGTATTTTTTTCGATAAGTACTACGTAATTCAAGGTTTACGTAATAATTCAGGATGTTAAAAAAACTTCAATTACGTAGAACTTCTCATTTAAAAATCTTGTTATTCTGCATAGGCGCTCAAAAATTTCGTAATTTCAACCAGAATTTTTCCGTTAGTATATAAAAATGATAAAAAGTGGCGTTATTTTTAAAAACGAAATCTTGTTGTTTACCGTCATAAAACAAAAAGTTCGGAAAAGGAAAATAACATTTTTTTATATACACTATGTAGCTCTTTATGAACTGAATAAATTTGATCCTCGACGTTTTTTGAGAGGACTGTTAATTTTCAAGATATTAACGATTAAAAAAATATAAATACCGAAAAATGCAAATTTTTTACTGATAAAAAAATTGTTAAAATTATTGAAGGGGGTCAAGGTCAAAGTATGAAAAATTGAGATGGAATGCCCCATATACAATATATGATAGGCATATATAATTTTACTTTGACTATTTGTGGAAACTCGTACGAGTTTGTGTGTTTACGCGAGAGACAGATAAAATTCGAAAGATTAGCTGATTGTGAAATTAACTTATTGACGTGACTCTCCGAATAGAGTTACGCAATCGTGAATTGGAATCGAGCCTCTCGTAGCGACGGAGAATGATAGCGATAATACATGCAAATATACAGTATAATATAGAGCTTTTATCGGGATGGTAACGTGTTGTCACGCGAGCTCCATCACACCGTGTGGCCTGTTAAGCTGACGCGGCAATTTTATCATCACTTTATTTAATTTAAATAATGACGTCCTTTATTATCGACAAAAATATCTGCTACGTTGAATAAACTCTACTGAACTCAACTCACCCCGATCGATTATCTGTTCCATAAGTTATTTTATATTAATTATATTACCAAACAGTAAAGTCACCAAAACATTTTTATAAAAGCAAATATAAGAAAAGTATTTTTTGCGAAAATTTATTTAGCAATCATTTGCACATACATTCCCAACGAAACGTTTTATTCAATCACAATTACAGGCTCTTGGAACCAGAAAAAAAATCATCGTCATTGACAATATTAACATTATTAATTTTGTGTATACTAGTGATTACAAAAAAAATTTTGATAAGTAATTGAAGAAAATGTTATCGAAAAGATGTTGTACCATTTTTTTCCTGTGTTTCATTCTGAGATATTTGAAATAAAAAAATCGCTCAAAAATTATAATGATATACGAAATTCTATCCAAATTGTTAAACTATTTTTTAACCATTTTCTTAATAAATTCTTAATAGGTATGGGCATATCTCACAAACCAGTGACTTTCGTGTAACTCGATTGCGGAATGCTATAGTAATTTACACAGAATGAATTACGCGACTATGAAACTTTTACTAAGATGTACGAGGCATAATCTATCTGAAAAAAATAATTAAATTTTATAATGCACCAATAGACTGTTTTATCCTGGTTCAAATGAGGAAATTAACAACGTTTTCGGTTGTAACTCTGATTTTCGCGTCACATCATGAAATTCTGGTAAGGTGCAATCAACATAATGAACCTAATTGTAATCGCCAAAAATGTCAGAAAATTAAGCGGTTATCCTGTGAACGTCTGTCACTCGGTTTCGATGGTGAACCTGTGACATACACCATTGTTATATGGTGCAGAAATATCAGCACAAGCTAATTGAGCCAAATAAATTGGATGCACATAAAGGTAGGATCATCACGGATTGAATGAAGTGAAATTTATGTCGGAGAGTCAGTTATTTTGCTCGCAACGTTCTGCGACATGGACTCATATTCCTGCGTGGAGAATAAATATCAGGTTTTTCGCATCGTTATCCGGCCAAACTAGTCAAGTAAGATAATTCAATTCCATCTAAGTACGTTATTCTTATCACGAATTAGATATGCGCAGATGTGCCCGACATCAACACGAGAATAGTAGTTTTCGATACGAGTGCGACGAAACATTTTTTGAGAAAAAGTTTCTCGCACGAGTTCCGAACAAAATTTTATGCTACCAGTGTGCGAAGTGCGATTTCGCACACACGACGCGAAGCGGAGTGTGCGCGAAATCATTCTTCGCGCACGGGTATGGCATAATAGTAGTTTTCGATACGAGTGCGACGAACCATTTTTTCAACGAGTGTGAGTTTGCTCACACTCACCTTCGGCTCGTGCTGCAATCTCACGAGTTCAGAAAAAGTTTCACGCACGAGTTCCGAACAAAATTTTATCCTACCAGTGTGCGAAGTGCGATTCCGAACACACGACGCGAAGCGGAGCGTGCGCGACGAAATCGTTCTTCGCGCACGGGTATGGCATAAACAATTTTTTTCTGGGTCAAAATGTATTCAATTGTCAGGTTCGAGAATGTCAGGTTTATAAATTCGCATAATAAATTCAAACTATTATCGTTCCTAAATTATCTCAATTATACTGTCTGTATTATCTACTGAGTTAGTAGAGTCATTACCAGTCATACTTATCATTTTCTGCATACGAATTGAGTAAAATTGAATTAGAAAAATGACCTATTGGAAGGGATAAAACTATGCCTTCCAATGGGTGATTTAAAAAAAAAGTTAAATTGATAGTAAGTTAAACACTTGTAAAACACAATAACACATGGTATATGATCCTTTGTCCATGAACGAATATTGTTTTCTAAAGGTTTTAAGATGAGTACAAAAAATTGGCGATCCTGTGCTCCTAAGCTAAATTTTTATTCTTTGAGACCGTGAAAGTCGAAGGTTTGTGAGATACGCCCGTATAGTATTCAAAATCAACGTTTTTAGTATCTTCGATGACGTTGATTTTTTAAACAATTTTTCTCTTACAGCTCGATATTCGAATTCCAATAGAATATAAACTTTTGGTTGGGACTGTACCTACGAAGCGACCTTGAACAACTATTAAAATAAAATCCATTAAACAAGTATAGGCTTTTATTAATTGGTTAATGGTTCATAGATTTTCGTATAAATTCGTTTTTTTTTCATATTGTTTATTTCAACAAAATGTTCGCACATTTCACTACCAATGGGATAGATCATGTCAAAAACTTCATTATTAAAATCGTACCTGGAATAAATTAAAAAAATATTTGAAATGTTACAATTCTGGTGGACAATACTTGTCGTATAAAATATATGTTTTTGTTCAGTTAAGGCTCAATTCATCTTTGGCGCCGTAGGGAAATTTCCGTTGTTTTCTATTACATAGTTTGTACAGTGGATAATGCAGCTATCTGTCAGAGTTTCAATTATCCCGGCATGTGGTTTCACTATCATTTCGAGTTTCCCACTTGTATTCCATTACGGCATTCTCATTCATGATTATCTGGTATATTAAGTGAAATGAATGTCATCGTGTATTACCTCATATTTTGCTGTTCTCACGAGAAACGCCATTTTTCCGGTCGTTGGCCAACGAAGCTCACACTCGAACGTCTCGAACTACTGGGACTTGCAGCTCGGTGGTGATTCCTCGTGTTAATCGAGTTGCGCGCGCAACTCTTGTATAGCGGTAGTAGAACAGCGAATCTCGTGTCTCCTCCAACGACGTCACGCTTTTATAAAACGATACGCTACTTTTCGCCCTCCACTTATATTTTTATAACTGTAATACAGATAACAGAATCATTTTGTCGCAAATTCCTCTGCCCTGCTTGATCTGACGCGTCTTATTTATCCGATAGATTAGCCGCGGCAAATCAATGTGAAAAATTACAGTTAAAGTCTTTGTTACCGATCCAAGGTAAGAAAAATGTATCTACGCACATGATAAGTACGCAATGGGTTCTGCACATCCAACGCAGAAAATGTGGCGACCCGTTGGTAACCCGCGTCCGTTTAACGATCGTTATCTGATGGTCAATAGAAGAAAAAAAATATTGCATTCTAGATGGCACCATCAAAAGGTAATAGATACCGAGACTCTGTAATAGTTTCGGCCTTAAGATGATGTGCTACATGTCGTCTGTCTCTTTCAAATCGCCATAAGTGCAAGTGAGATAGCTCAATCTTCCCGAAGTGTTATTCTTCGCCACGGTTGATTTTTCGAATAAAAGTCGAGAAGTACTGACTTCAGAGTGCCAAGATGCAGTCAGTACTTCTCATATTTTGCCTGAAAAATCAATTGTAACCAAGAACAACGCTTTACAGTTTTTGTTACCGACCGAGCAGTAACACATCATCTTAAGCGTAAATCAAAATGAAAAATAGATACGTATTGCAAAGTGTTTACAGAAGAATTTTGATCTTCGTGAAAAAAAAAACGTGGTAATAGCGTATGTTATAACGTGCAAGGAGATTTGGTACCGAGTTAATTGTGGTGAACATTGTAATGTTACAAAAATAGAATTTTTGTAATTGTGATTGCCAAGATTTGTGAAGATGGTTTGAATATAAGTTTCGTCCGGTTCGGTAATTTAGGATTCAAGAGTTATCAAACTTATTGTTTGAAGCAAGGGTGAAAAGTCAGATCTTGCATTTCCTTATTTTTCATCTTAGTGAAATGACCTCTAAAATGAAGTATATTGATATCAACTTTAACTTCTTCATAGAGGAATTTTTGAGAAATGTGGGAAAGCTGGGAAGTTACATGCACGGGCTTATTGTGCACTATTGTTTTAAATAATACGTTTCACAACGTTTTGGGTCCAGTTGTGGAACCTGGTGAATCTTATTCCCAAACAACTTTTCCACGGCAATCGTGAATATAATGTTCCATAAAATTCGAAATGTCTCCGTCGATATTCACTAAATTTCGAACCAAATATTTTTAAGTATTACTGTGCGTACGTGACTGAAGATTTAGCCCGTTTTATCATAGTTTACATAGACTTTTTAATAGACCCCTATCAAAAATCTACCGTGTAAAACTCTGCTGGTGTAGACTTTTTGATGGTATTATACACATCAAAGTATTAAGTTTGACACTTTTAGCGATGTGAAATTGACACGAATTTCGTTAAATATATTCTCGTGCCAACTTCGCCTACCAATACCGCTGAGAAGATTCTGTCTTTATTCTACGATCTGCAGTATCGCTGTAACACACGCTCGGGTCGTCTCTACCCGGCAAGTTAAAAAAAATCGTCGTGAGAAAACTACTCGGTTGATTTGGATGAAAAAATTACGGGACATGCTTTGAACATTGTAGATTACGTGTGAACAAAAAAAATCATACAGAGGTCAATGCAAATAAAGAAGATTTTTTAACTCGAACATTATCACTGACGTGTTTCAAAATGCAATAACCGTAACATATTGATTTTTTGTTGTTGAATGAACGACTGATCGAAGAATCGAAGATTTTGTTTGTTGCTTGACAGCAGCAAATTCTGCACATTTAAACTGCGGTATAAGGTAATCGGCCCAGTTTTCGACATATCTAGAACCGCTACCGCGGTTTCCTATTATTTACGAATGCGTTATATTATGAAACTGAAAAAAAATTCCTTTGACGTGTACATTGAGCTCTTCTGAATGAGATTCACCTGGTTTTGAAGTTAAATCATTAAGAAATAATAATTAAATTGTTGTTTTAATTATGATCGTCTATTACCGTGGTTACTGACACTGTTGAATCTTCCATGTCGCAATTTCTGACACCGGTGCGGACCCACCTTCTGACATGCATGTCGCAATTTGTGATACCAACCAATCCTCAGTTTCTGACACTTCGATATAAGTTGTACATGCAGTGTCAGAAACTACAACATAACCTGAATTAGGTGATGCACTTACTGACTACAAGAATTTATGGGAAGAACTAACCTTTGGATGATCTTTTACGTACCAGATCTATAGTGTCGTTTATTCTGAAGGTATTCATATTACTTTTATAGTATTTAATATTTACTTAAGGGTATAAATTCGCAATTCCGCATGTGCTTGAGCTCGTGCCTCCCGACTACGAATGGCGCTCGGAAGCCACTGAAAATGTCATTTGCTACTCTCACTATTAAATTTCGATATGAAATATTCTATAAAAACATTGTACCGATTCTCTAAACATTCTATAAAAAAAAAGGATTGCATCAACCGGCGAGTCGGTGCAACTGGCCAACCGAAAAAAAAACAAAGTTTCCGACGAAAATTGCCGCCAATTCTTGAATATTCGCAAGAAAAAAAAACTATAAAACGTGCTCGTACGTAATGGTGAGACGCCAAAACCTGCCTACGGAAATTTTTTTTTCCCGCACCGTTACAGAGTTACGGCTTGTCAAAGTGTAAATTTTGCACATGCAGAAAACTTGCGAGTCATGTAAAAAAACGCTTTTCAATTTGCCCTGTAATTTTTGTTATATTTGACGAAAACTTTATTTACTACAGATATAAATGTACTGTCGGTGTCAGAAAGTGTGTCAGAGTCGGGAACTGTATAATACCTAATATATTGGTTATATTAAAAATAAAAAAATCTTTAAGCCCTGTACTGAAAACGGTCAACATTCACCCAACTATTCGGTGTAATAGATTCAGCGTTGCACCTTGAGTTGTGCCATCGTGATTTATCGTCACTCGTGCGATTGTGTCTTCATTTTCTTCGGGACCCATACTAAGCGATACACACGGGTACAAATAAATTTACGTAGTGTAGACGCGTACTCGGGTACAACCTGGGAATAATAGATAAGCAACCGTTGGCCAGCTTAGCAGCGTGCGTAACTTGTAACATGCTGATAGAGCGAAAGAGCAAGGCACTATTGACGAAAAGTGTGTAAGTACGAGCGCGACACACGACCCATACCCATGTTTTACCACCCCGTACGTAGCCGTTCTAGCGAATCGCTGTGCAACATTGCCCGGATTCTTGGCATTCACCCAAAAAACACTCGGAGGAAAGCAAAAGGTCTATATCCACACTGACGGTGCTGCATGTGCGCATTTGCAGGAACAAAGGGATTTACTTTAGTCGAATTGTCCTGTGCAGTTTATATTTTCTTCACGGTCAGTGAACGTAACCAAACGTCTTTATTATTAAGTCTTCCTTCAGCAGGTCATTAAATCCTACTTTACAGCTTTACGTATAAAATAAAATTGGCATTGAAGATGCTTTGTGGATATATTCTGCACCAAAAGTTTTTCTTCCAGTTCAATTGGAGTCATTCGCTACGTGACAAAGATCCGAATGCATATGAATTTTTTCAGAGTTGTATCGGCATTCTGAATTTTTTTTTTTTTTCTATATTGATAAATGCGCGTTTGGTTATGCGTTTGGGAAAAAAAGATGTTGAGTGTAATGGATGGTTTTATGCCAAACGCATATCCAGAATTCGGTATTTTTCGCGCTTTTTTTTTTTAAATTCAAAATAAAGAAAAAATTCTGAAAAAATTCATATCTAGTCGGAAAAATGGACAAATCATTTTCATTGGAAAAAAAAAGTTAGATTGTCGGGTGATTTGTTGAAGAATTTTTTTATTCGTCAATTTGTTAATAATATTTTGGAATTATTATTATGGAAAATTGATCTTTTCAGCATCTTTTACATGCTTAATTTTTTCCGATTTTTATCCCATCGGGAAATGTTGGAAATTTTCCCTGAAACGCAAATTTAGCGGGACTATCCATCATACATCCTTAAGAACTCTCTATATATGCTAGTGAGTTTGTCATGGCGAGTGTTCGCAATATGAATATATCTCGTCGCAGTCTGTTACTCGTGAGCTCTGAGAAGATCACGCAAGTAACAGCAGTTCTCAATATCCATTATAAATGTAAATAGTTTACTTATGCATATCTGGCTCAGTGCCGCCGCCGTACGGATTATGGCGACTCGTATCACAGTCTTTTTTATTTATTTTGGATCATCTCTTCGATAAGATAGTATCGCGTGGTCGGCCTATATGTAGCCAAATGTTTAGGGTGAAAGTGCCGATCCTGAATCAGCAGTTATGCGCAACCACGTTTTTTTCTTCGGTTTACACGACAATAGTATGAATGTGAGAATGAGAATTCTGTTGCGAAATGTTAATTACAATTAATAGAACCCTCGAAATTAAAAAAAATGTTCGTCTATGTAATACGTAATTTCACTTCAGTAATTAAATAACGACAACTTCACGTTAATAACGGATATGATGAGAAACTACAGTAGAACCTCGTTTATCCGGCCTTCGATTATCCGAGGCTCCGCGTTATCCGAGCCACCGGACTTTCCGAGCACTCCGCGTTAACCGAGGGGTACGCTCGGATAACACGGATAAAGCTATTCCTCATTATATGCATTGTGTATGGTTTCCGTATTATCCGAGTTTTCGGCTATCCGAGGTACGTCCTCCCCACATTACCTCGGATAACCGAGGTTCTACTGTAAACTTTTTTTAAATTCACCTTCCGGCTTAGATATTATTCCATAAATTCGGATTCTTTTACAAAACTTTTCCACCATACAGACTAAATAATCATAGCGCTGTTTTTTTTACAGATACATTCGTCACTGCGATAAAAAATCGGTATTATTGGTCGGCTACCTTTATTTTGTAAAGCAATATAGGCCGTCATTGAACCAATTAATAAAACTGAACGATGATAATTTCTCCATAAATAACGTCATAAACAATATAATTTATAATCCTGTCAAATTGCATAGATAATAAAAAGTAATAAACTTTTTTTGTTTCTAGTTAAAAGCAACAAAGGCTTATGATAAAAGTGGCGGCTCATTGTGCCCCACTTCCTCCTAATAAACGTGAATGACAGAAAAATATGAGTTCACTCAATTGACAAGTTATTGACCAACGGACGATTAAAAAAAAAACTCGTCGAGATTCCGATGCGGAAAATCGAGGGGTGAAAGTATCGTAAAGTTGCCTTCGACAAGCAGAGAACATGCATTACTTGCGTAGTACAACCAGTTACGTAGATCCAGAGTCTTGAATATATCCACAAACTAGCTGCAGTAATCTGGTATATATACATACATGAATAGCAGAGCAAATGGTTGATAGAGTGTATACTTTCGCTATCGAGGTGTAATACGTATACACTGGTGGTGCATATAGGTACACGAAGCGCGCGCGCCCGCTCGGGATTCATTGAAAGTTACGCCGCCAAGTAGTAAGTGCCCACTTTCAATTGTAACGGCAGAAATCCCAGCGGCGTGACTTTCCATTTCTATCCTATCTTAGTTATTGTCCGAACGTATCCCGCGAGACACGAGCTGCCATCTTTCATCAACATCTCGCATTTTAACAACAAGTGTCACTTTCCCCGCCACTTTCAAAATTTTAAAGCCTATTGTTGTCTCAAATTTTGGAAGAATACGTGGAATTATGATAGAAATGGGCTAAGCTAAGCAAAAAACCAAAACTGGGGTTACGTGTGAGGGAGACAGACTTTTACACGCGTTTAATATTTGAAAGGATTTTCCACCGGTGTAGCACGGCTTTTAAGAGAAAATAAAGGGATTAATACACCCATTGTTAATTATTTAAATTAAAACGCACATGGTGATTCTATTCAATTTTGCATCAGGTATCACTAAAGTATTTTATGAATATCAAAACACTCGAGACTATGCGAAACACGTGTGAATGTAAGAATTGAATTAAGGTAGCCCTCGCGCCATATAATACAATCGTAATCATATTATTATGTCAAGTTGAAAAAAAATGCTATACCCGGTTGAGTTGATACTCTGTCAATGCAGTTACTTTTGTTTCAAGCTCACTCAGATATTTTTCACAACTGGCCAGATCTTACAATTATTTGGTTATGTTTCTTGTGGCTCTTCACAGATTTTCGAAATGCCTTTAAGAGAATGCTGCTTTTTTTGTCCGTAAAAACAATGCTCGATGCAAAAGTCATATTGTTATATCAACGTTTAATAATATTTGCCAAAACATTTTATCACCTGGATCATTTTTAAAAAATGTTTACTCAATTTGTACTTTGCGACAGCAAAAAAAAAAACCGAAAAAATGAATGTCAAGGAAAATACAATGAACATCAATTTCGAATCATAACAAGCCCAAAAAGATATTGATAAATGATTTTTTAAACAATTTACATTTTTTTCTTATGTAGTCAATTGTTTAACTTTTTTGAAAGCAGAATTTTGTTAAAAAAAAATGACGATGATACTTAAATTGCCTTAAATTTTGGATATTTTTTCTCAAAAAGATTCAATATTATATAGAAAATATTTCAAGATCATTAAACATTTAATACTTTCATGAAAATAGCCTAAACAACTTCTCGAGAACGGTAATTTACACATTATAGGCAATTGTCAAAAAAATTCTAAGTATTCAAAACAAGTAAAAAATTAGTTTCATATTGCAACCGAAATTTCTATCGAATTTGTAAAACAATTATTATAAATGTAATTTATGAATGAGATCTTTATTATTACAGAAAATCAAAGCTTTGTAGTATTTTCAATGACGCTGTGTGATTTTACATTTTTTCCATATCAATGAGTACCGAAATTCCGATCGAATTAAGGGGAGGAAGCCAGGGAAAAAAATTAAATTTGAAAATACAATATCATCCAAATTCTCTCGCTATTGTTGGTATTCGATAAAAGGATTTTTAACTGTCGTTTGACTTGCGTATGCCTTTCAATATTATCTTAAGTAAAGTTCTTAGGTTTTCCACTCTACGCATGATTTAGACTAAACTGCTAGGCAGATTGGACGAGTTGACGTCTCATTTTCTGCTTCATAAAAAGATACACCGACTAAGTGGAGAAAATGTTAATAAAAATAAAATATATTTTAAGTATCACAATTATCACTAAATAAATCTTATGCTATTTTCTAAATCAGTGATTAACTTTGCATTCAGAATGGAATAAAATAGTTTGCCCCACTTAGCCGGTGTATTTTTTTATGAAGAATAAAATGAGACGTCAACTAGCACAATCTGCCTAGCAGTTTGGTCTGAATCGTGCGCAGAGTGGAAAACCTAAGAACTTTGTTCAAGATATATTGAAAGATATACGCAAGTGAGACGCCAGTAAAAAATTCTTTCATCGAGGACCAACAATATAGTTTATTGGTAATTTGTATATGCAAGAGAATTTGAATGATATTGAATATTGAAATTTAATTTTTTCGATCAGACTCCCTCCCCTTAAGCTTTTGATTGAGGACGTATCCAACGCCAACGATATTATTTTGGGTAATCGTGAAATCGTGGGGTTAAATTTGAGCGGGAAAAGTGAGATTTAGGCTTTTATATATATATATATATATATATATATATATATATAAAAGCCTAAATGAGAGCCGCCCACGAAAATCGAGCACGTTTACCTCGCATAAAGGAAAGGAGAGAAGGAGCGAGTGCGTCGAAGAGAGCACGAAGAAGAAGCTGAATGGCGGATTGCCCAATCCACGTTTAGCTGAGGGGGAAAGAGTGTATAGATATGGCAGGCGCATGCGCTCACCGTGGTAATATTCTAAAATAGGAACCGAGGACGCGACGACCGCGTGCGCGCACTCACGAATATCACTGTGCCTTCTCTCAAGGCCTCGGGCGTGAGGTCTTGACGCTTCGAGATTGTTGGCCAACGAAATTTCGTGGCCAGGGTCCTCAGCGACTACTCGAGCTTCGTATCCGCCTTTAAGGTAAACGGCCCGGTTTCTGACATCTTTAGACCCCGGTTTTCTATTATTTACGAACGGCGTTATATTATGATATTCACCCGCCCGTGCATAAATCTTTCGGGGAGTCTCGATTTACGATCGGATTTCCATCTGAATTTGTTAGGGATTCCTCAAAAGTGGTGGTCCTTGTAAGAATCCAGATGGATCCCAATTTGGAAAGTTAAATCAGTTATTAGCGTAACGGGAAAAATTACAAGGGATCTCGGTGTAAGGTATCCTTATAAGAATCCAGGCGGTTCGCAATTTGGAATGTGAAATTAATTATTGGCGCAACTGGGGAAATTACAAGGCATCCCGCTTTGGACTTTCTAATTACCTATTAGTAAATTTCTGCATATCGTAGGGGCATCGTAAACCGAGTATTCTTACTAGAGTCCAGCTAGAATCCGATTTGCATTAAAAAATCAGTTATTAACGAATTAAGGGACATTGCAGAGACTTTTTACTTGTGGTCAGAACTTGTTCGAATTTTCTCAAAAAGGCATCTTCGTAAGATTCTGGGTAATTCCAGACGATGATATTTGAATGATACTATTTACTGTTGGATATTTTCAATAAAATGCCAAGAGTCGACATTTCAAGCTAACTTGCAAACTCATGGATTCAAAAAACTCGATGACATTGAGTTGATCGACAATTTTAACTTACAGATTTCTTTTTGATTAAGAATTCTTCACTAATTTCCGATTATTTGTTGCTAATTACATTTTGGGTAACAAAAATCTTGAATTCGGTCTGGACTCCAGATTCGGATCCGATCGCGTATTCCGATCAGAATCCAATTTGCGACCATTACATTCATCTTCGGATTCTGATTTGATTTCTGATTAAATCCCGAGCTGCACATAAAGAATCCAGTAAGTATTCACCTGGATCCCTACCACAATTTCTGTACGGGCGGTTTCGAAGTTAAATCGTTAAGAAATAATAATTAAATTATCGTTGAATCTTCCATGTCGCAGTTTCTGATCGCTGGCGCGGACCCACTTTCTGATATGTATGTCACAGTTGGTGACACGAACCAGTCCCCAGTTTCTGACCCTTCAACTATACATGCCCTGTCAGAAACTGCAACGTAACCTGAATTAGGTGATGCACTTACCGACTCCAAGAATTTACGGGAAGAATTAAGCTTTGGATGAACTTTTATGTATCAGATCTATAATAAGGGTTATTCTGAAGGTATTCATATTACTTTTATAGTACTTAATCGAGAGTCGCGATAGCGACTCGATGCCAAGTTAAAAAAGAAATTAATACTTATTTAAGGGTATAAATCCGAAATTTCGCATGTGCTTGAACACATGCGAACTTCCGACTACGAATGTCACTCAGAAGCGACTGAGATGTTAGTCACAACTCTCACTATTAAATTTCAATATGAAGTATTCTATAAAAACATTCGTATCTCGCAATGTTCAGCAGTACAAAACGGCCTTAAATTTGTCTGTAATTTTTTAAATATTTCACGAAAATTTTATTTACTTCAGATATAAATGTATCGCCCGTGTCAGAAAGTGCGGCAGTGTCAGGAACTGGGTCATTTACTTTTACTAAAGTTTGAGGTACAGTTTATTTTACACTAATGATTTCGTAATAATAACCTACAGCAGTTATGAGATTATATGTGAATCCTTGAATAGCTCCGCAATAGTTGCGCGACGTGAGACGAGAATCTCGAGTGTCTCGCTCATTTTTTCTCGCAGCCGTAATTTATTTTGGATTCTCATCTCGATCGTTCGCCGTGAAATTGAATCAATATCTTGTCTCGGTTTAGCTCGAACCCGAGTAGAAATTCTATCACGGGTGCCTGAGGACTAGGCAGGCCGCGATCGGGAAATCTTAACACTTGCCTTTCTGTGGAATGCTTTACAGGGACCTGATTTGGTGCGGAGAGAGGTGTCTGATAATACCCAAGCGCCATCTTGTGCACCAATTTTGATCAGAAAACCGTACGCGGCCCTTACTAGATGTATATTCCGATTCTTTATTATTCATTTCGCGAGTTTTTTTAAGGTGACATTACAATCGAGAAGTTGGAGCAAGTTTGGCATGCTTTAACTCATCTTTCTATGTTTCTCGCAAAATAAGATAAGTACCTACAGTTTCCATGTTTCAGAGGTACAAAAACAATATATATTTGTTTGACATTAAAAGTTTTATGAAAGTTTGTTTAAGTTGAAAAGCTTAAAGTAATAAAGAAAACAAAAATATAACACGAATTTTTATTCATTTATGAATGTCCTGCCTGGAAAGTTCCAGGTAGGATCCTTACTCGAGCCTGATTACGGCTCGAACTAGGTATCCTGATTATGGTCTGAGCAATTTCCCCGATTATGACCTGAACAGTTCCCCGATCATGGCCTTAACAGTCTCCCTGATCATGGCCGTATCAAACACAACGTTACATTTTGGCAGCGGGCCCGGTCCGGTGGTCTTGACACCGCCTGGTAAGGGAATGCGGCCTACCTGATAACGCCCTTGTTACGCCAGTATCAGAATTTCTACTCGGGAATCTCGATAAATATACAATCATAAATATGTATCATTTCACAATGTTAAGCCCCAATGTTAGTACACATTGATGTCAATTTACACCATATTGTACGAAGTAGAAATCCCAAAAAATTATGTACTTTCAGAATTGACAAAGCTAAAGTAAAAATGCATTGCGATAATAGTGATTAATTTTTCAGTAAACTTTATTTGAACTTGTTATTGTAAACGATGTAAACTATCAATATAGTGCGAGACGGAACGCGTATTTTGCGTCGAAGGGTTTGTGCGTGAACGAAAGTTTCGGCCTCGTTACCTAAGGAGATATTACAAAAACTTCGTGGACTCTATTTATTTTTGAATGTTTTTCTCGGCTAGTTTCGTCGCTATTTGAGATGAAAGGGTGCATTTGTTCCGTAAATTTAAGCACAACAAGTTTCGCGCAGATTCATTACTCAACCTGTTTCGGTGCTTTCTTATAACAAGAGATGCTTTTGAAAAAAATCTTTCGACTGATATGGACGTGGCTTGAATGCATTAAAAATCTCTCGCCATACGAGCCAACGTAGGAAACGTCTTTTCATGCTCCCGCCACCATGTCAGAATATCCTCATTCCTCCCAGCCCGATTTAAACGAAGGTATTCATCGATTTCTTGTCGCCAGGTTTTTCTCACACTTGGGATCTCAGGAGATGTCGATGATTCGAAAAGGGATCCTAAATCAAGCACATCATTTTGAGTAGAATTAGCTGGCTGTGGCATCTCGCCCACATCGAAATTGAACGCAGAAGACTAGAGGGACTTGAATGCTTAAGCATATTTGAGTCATAGTAATTTGCACAGAATATTTTTTCAAAATGCTTAATCGACTCCCGCGCCATTTCTTTGCCCCACTTTGTGCGTTGAAATGTCTCAATCTTATGTCGCGGGTCAAGAACGAGAACAACACAGTAGATCAAATCGGTCTTCGTGTAATGTTTTACCAATTTATCCCTAGCTGCAATCGCAGCTTGACGCATGACTTCGTGGACGGGGTTATTCGTCGCAAGTTCCTGGTACGAGAGGATTAGATTTTCGAGCTTATCGAGCATCATAAATACGCCTATCACAACCAACGGCAAAGTGGCATATTTTTCGCCACTGAAGGCTTTATTAAAGTGTCGTAAGAACTTAATAAGTTCGTCCAAAAGTGACCATTCGATATCTGTTAGGCGATAGGCCCTTAGTGTAGTGTTATTATCGCAAAGCAAATTAAGTGGCTGCTTCATGTGGAGATGAACCTGGTACCTGGTGGCTACACCGAGATTTGGCGACTCCATTTTCGTATTCGTTGTTTCGCAGCACTATTTAAGCTTGCGGGTCTAATGCTCGGAGTATTTAATTTTTTTTAAAAATCGTTCGAATCTTTGTGAGGACTCGTTCGCATGACTCGTAATTGCCTTCACTATTTTCATCCCCTTCGCCTTCGTCGTCTTCACCACCTTCAGCGCGTTCGTCACCTTCATCGCCGCTGGTTTGAGGATCCACGTCAACATTAGATTGTACCGTGCGAAGCATCTCATTAACGGCTAAATTAATCACATGCGCAAAACAACGGAAATGCTGATTGGTTGCATCGAAGTTAATGCCATCAGAAGCCATCAGAGGGGTCAGTTCTTGCATGAACTTTGTATTTGCCGACGCATTATCAAGTGTTACGCCGTGAACTTTTTCTAAAAGATTGCAGTTCATGACAATATCGAAAAAGATTCGCGCGATGTCGCGGCCGGCGTGTGCTCCATTAGATGGCGTCAACCACTAATGCATGCATATTCCAATCACTGTCAATGAAGTGCGCTGTCACACCATAGTATGACTTGGGTGTTACCGAAGTCCTATAATTTACCCGAAAAGATGAGCTCCATAAATTTTCACGAACTCCTGGGGATGTTCTCGATCAAGGTGCCTTTTTAGTCAGGTCGTGTTACCACTCGTCATCCTGATGATTTTTGTTACTTTGGTACAAAGATTGCATTTCGCAAATTTACAATTATTCTGGTCGATAGAGTACGTGAAAATTTCATCACGACGATTTCATCCGAATTTTCGATATCGTCTTCTGAATTTGAGCCTTGCGCGATAATTGTTTCTTTATTTGCACTTTGCAAAGTTTCAACGGGATCCAATTTTTATTCGTTTCTTTAGAACGGGATCGAATTCTAATGTTTTCGCCATCATACACGCTGGATCACTCATACTCAATGACACATTTATGAGAAGCCGAGTGAGAATATCGAGATTCAGACTTTCCACAAAACGCGACGTAGCCAGCATCAGATCTTGCCTGTCAAGTTAAAAAAACAAGCTTCGATCTCGATATGTTCAGACTATCGATCGGGGATGTCATCTTGACAGATAATCTCGAAATGTGCGTCCTGAACTTGCGTGTTTTCTCGTCTCGTCTCGCTCATCGCATCACCACTCCGCAAAAAAAAAAAAAAGACTCATTTTCCATCTCATATTGGGAGAAATTGGAACAAAAGAGGAAGAACTAAGAAAACGGACTTAACTCCATTACTTTCGGAATGTATTAACGCTACTGCTCCATTTTTTCAAAGAGATTACCATAAAATTTGATGAAAAATTCATATTTTTTGCAGCTATCCAAGAGTTTACGTATCATATTACAATGACTGTATGTTAATGTTACCGAAGCATAATCACAGAGCCATCCATTATACCATCGACTATATTTCTAGAAGAATTACAGATTCACAACTGTGATCGCGATGACGATGAGGGCCGCGCGTTCGCCGACTTTCGCTTTCGAAAAGCCAACCCACCGCTACCGTCTTTATATGTATACGTATGTACGTATCCTCAGGTTTAACTTTCTCCGCACCGATCATCGTGACACTCGGGCTATTTTCAATCGTGCATTCGCCCACAACGTACGTTCGATTGCGACCAAGTGACCTCGATCGCGTCCCGAAACATTACTCTGATTTCGTCAATGATTACCTGTACAGCAAATTACGCGCCTTAAGGGGAGTAGTTACCGCGAGTTACCTCTAAAAGTACATGACAAACTAGCGTTATGTGATGAACGTATGATAAATACAATAGGATGCAAAGTAGAACTTTGCACATTGCTTCCTCATTGATTTTCGTTTTTCTCAAAGCCATCTCAATGAGAAATCTTATTCATTAATTTTTGCTTCCGCATAGAGGAAACTTTGTGAAAAATTAAAATTCTACTTTGCATTCTTGTTGAATACATTAAAAAATCTCAAGTTTATAGAAATTTGAGTCATCGAGGAATAAAACCACTAAGTTTTTGCTTACTTGCTTTAGTTTTGCGGAAACTAGAATGAAAATGTACAGTTTTTTGAAAAATTTTAAATGACGGAAAATCCGAACTGCATTATCGATCTTGTCGAAATTCAATACCGAACAACGTCGAACGTACCCGCATGTACGAATATCTATTTAGCAAAATCTTCCAACTTTTACGAAAAATAGAGTGAAAACGTTAATCGTAGTAAGTTATAGGCGTGACCGAATATTGTTATAATTACTTTTTTTATCGACTATTAGCGGCCTATTTTTTCTGATGGAATTTTTGCGAAGCACATCTCGGGTCTGAGACAGTGATCGCTAAATTCAAAGCGCGCGAAACCGAAGCCTAATTCAAATTTCACTAATCCGAATATTTACAAGTATCGACTGTAGCTGCCTAATAAATTTAATTAATTCACCAATTAGCCACAATTGACGAAATTTATCTCAAACTTCGGTTTCGCGCGCTTTGAATCTTGAACACTCTCACACACACACACACACACACACACACACACACACACACACACACACACACACACACACACACACACACACACACACACACACACACACACACACACACACACACACACACACACACACACACACACACACACACACGCACGCACGCACGCACGCACGCACGCACGCACGCACGCACGCACGCACGCACGCACGCACGCACGCACGCACGCACGCACGCACGCACGCACGCACGCACGCACGCACGCACGCACGCACGCACGCACGCACGCACGCACGCACGCACGCACGCACGCACGCACGCACGCACGCACGCACGCACGCACGCACGCACGCACGCACGCACGCACGCACGCACGCACGCACGCACGCACGCACGCACGCACGCACGCACGCACGCACGCACGCACGCACGCACGCACGCACGCACGCACGCACGCACGCACGCACGCACGCACGCACGCACGCACGCACGCACGCACGCACGCACGCACGCACGCACGCACGCACGCACGCACGCACGCACGCACGCACACACACACACACACACACACACACACGCACGCACGCACGCACGCACGCACACGGACATTTTTTCTAAATAACATTTATTGACGTTTTGGACCATTCTTAGTATCCGAAACTGACAATAGCGGAAATTTTTTTTTCATAAAAACAAAACTTCCCTGTAAAGAAGCAATAAATGAAATCGAAAGTAAAAAAAACTACGAGAAAGCAGGATATTTTGTTCGAACGAGTTTCTATGGATGTTAATAAGCATAACTCGGGTGTATCAATCGATTAATCATATTGCACAGTCAAGTGTATTTACGTCACGTCTGCGGAGGTCCAATCTTATCGGCAGTAAAAAAAGATGTTGATTATTTTTATCATGTTTATCGCGTCTACGCCTTGCGTTAGAGCGACACCCCGCTACGATCTTGTTTGTCGGCGGAGACGATCCCTTGACGTTACGGCCTCTTCGCCTAACGCATAGGGGGTTAACAACACTATTTTTCGCTCTCGTTTCCCGTCAGCATAAGCAGAAACACCAGTACCGTAGAACGTGTTGGTGCTCCGAATTCATTGTCTCAGGAAATTCTTCGGGCAACCAAACATTATGATATTACATGAGAAAATCTGTATGATGCACTGTAAAAATATCTACTTGAAATTTAGTTTACAGGAAGTTTTAATTCATAAACTAGTATATTAAATTTAGTATACATCAAGTGTAATGTAAAATTAATGTATGGTACAGCACATTCAATTATTTACTTTAATTTGACAGTAAAAGTACTTGAATTTTAATAATTTGCTTGAATTTTACTGGGAAAGTAGATGAATTTTATACCACAATTGTATATTAAATTTCGATGACGAGTTTATGAATAAAAACTTCCAATCTTTTCTAACAGTGTGAAGTATGCTGATCGATTTTGGCTTTCTCCCAGCGAAAATATTGAGGATTATGTAAAATTGTGAGGTAGCATTTTTCATATAAAATATGTCAAATTTTAATAATAATTAATAATAATTAATAATATGTAAATAAAAACGAGTATTTCGAGTGAAACAGTTGGTATCTGGTGCCATGCTTACAGATTAACTGCACGAAAGTAATAGTTGAGATAGCTATATGCGTTAGTTCTCTCATATAGAGAAGATTTTTAGTTCGAATAAACCACGATTACCTTTTGATGAGGTTGAATCAACCTCCTTATCCATTTTATCGTATCTAACCTCACAAAAAGTTTGTGTGGAACAAATGTTCGTTGCCTCGATTTTTTTTCCATAAATATCTAAGCAATTTCTCGTGGTAAATTAACAACAATCTGTCTTGTAATATGGTAAAATTGTGAAATTAATAGTATAAAATAAACCCACTATTAAGAACAATTGATAAATCTCGAGTCCGTGAGGTTAAGAGACACAATTGTCAAAGTACGTTTTAACTCCAGTTACAATTATATTTCTCATTAAAACTTGGCATCATAGCGTTATATACGATGATGTACGTTACTTCGTCGTCAAGTAGTTCCGAAACGTATGTTCTAATATAACTCTGACGACACTATCTAAGTAATATTGACCAACTAACATCTTGTTTTATATCTTGACACGAGTGATGTGGAATCTTTTTAACAGTGTGGGTCCGTGTGTATACGTCACTGCAACGAGTATCTTATCATTAAGACGATGTGCTGCGCTAAGTAAGTGCGACAGAGATAGCGCTATTAACGACAGAACTAATGTGAGAAAGAACGACAGAAATGTGTAGCTCTGTTTTTAATTATACGAGACCTCGAGGGTTGACGACATTTCGTTCGGCGTTGCTAATCTATCATCGTATCTCTATTCTTTCCTAGAAATGTGCATTTAGCTGCTTTTTAATATCCTTCATTTTTTTCAGCTTCTTCCCTCCAATCGTCAGCGAATAAGAAGTAACACACTGAGATAAATTGAAACTGTATTTTCAAATATACCATTCATTTGAAAATATTCTAATGTATGGGCTTATTTGAATCAATTATATATTTAATTGCTCCTTTTGTTGAATGAAATCAACATTTTATTTGACTCAACGAAATATTCAGTCTTTTTGACTAAATATTATGTTGATTCAATTAAACTATGCTATGAATACGTCAGACAATATACTTATTCATATTATATCGTTGAATCAAAACCATATTTGTTTCAATGTGGACAATTTTATTTGAACATGTTCAATATCTAATTGCTTCAATTAAATGGATTTAATTAATGGATTTTAAGTTCAACTAAATGGTTCTATTGATTCAAATATGTATATTTAATGCATGTAATCATTTATTTATTCGACTCAATGAAATATATAGTTGCTTCAATTGCACTGGTTCATTTCATTCGAATAATTCGGCTCTTTTATAGAGTTCATTTAACGCATTCAACGTAATATATTGGTATTTTGACTACACGTATAGTTGTTTCAAATACCATAATATTTGAATCAATTAAATATATATCAAATAAATGATTTGCTGTATTCAATTTTCTTTTCTCTCTTTGATTGAAATACTGAATTCTATAAGCGATCGACCTGCACACAGAAAACTATGGAGAAATTTATTATATAAATTTATTATATAATTACACGTCGTAATATATTTATATAAATTTATATAAATGTTAAATGGGTATTTAGTCAAATCTAAGCGAGCAACAAAATAAACATGTTTTTTGTAATTAATGTAAAACTCAAGATGTAATGACGCCGAATAAGTGGATAGTGATAAGTGATAAGGGCTGACAACGAGCATTGACACAGATAGGCTGTAAAAGGCGAAAGCCATACATTGGAATAAAACTCTACTTCTCCGTCTCTACCGATTGTCAAAACTGAAATTCTCCGATAACATCCTATTCACACCGATTTATAGATTCATTCATTGATAGGTAGTACAAATTTCAATCAAACATAATTATTTCCGTTTGAACACCAACACGATAAGATCCATTAGAACCGATTGCGAAACGACAATTGTAGGCTCCGATTGATCTCTCTATTCTTCGATTAGTCATAGACCATTTAATAAAGCCAATAACAGCGACATCTAACAAGTATGCAATTACTACCGATTAGTTCCTAAAGATGAATGGTATCTTTTACCAATTAATTCTTGTTGAACTGTTTGATCGGAATCGCTTCTGTGAATCGAATATTCCTTGATGAAACATCGCGTATCAATCCGATTCTTTTTCTTTTTTTATCGGTCTCAATTTCTAAGTGGGGAATTAATCTACAAAATTGTAAAAATGTTATTTTTACACGCCAGCAATAAGAAAAGTGACGAAAAAGTTATGTGTTGAAAATACGCCATTAGCAATGTTTCGCTTCCTCATAGAGGAAGCAAAGTCTAGAAAAAATGTTCGTATATATGTATGTGTGTGTGTGTGTGTGTGTATGTATGTATACAACTCTGAAAATTCGAACGCCGATAACTCAAGAACGGTTTTGTATATCGCACTCAAATTTGACACTCAAGTGTAGCAGCAGACTCTTTTCAACTGTAACAATTTTCGGCAAAATCTGTGCGAAAATTTTGATTTTATGCTGTTTTGAATTTTTTTAAAAGAGGACGTGCTCGCTCTAACTTTCGTAAAATGTAGTCTGTTTTGCTAAATAGTTGGTTATAAGAGCAGGTGCACTCAATGTTGTTTGGTATTGAATTTGGCTCGAATCGGTAAAGTGGTTCAGATTTTATGGAATTTTGAATTTATAAAAAAATTGACATTATCGCTCTATTGTAACTTTTGCAAAACTTGAGATAGCGAGCTCAAATTTTGTATATAAATGAAAGAATATTCACCCATTATATATGTATAATTTAGTGACAAGCGATATGAAATTTGTGATTTTATGGAATGCTAAATTATTTTTTAAAATATACGTTATCACATTTACTTTCGGAAACGCTCTAATAATAACGAAATAACGGATTAACGAAATAGAAAAAGCGAATTCACAACATGTTTATTTATGTAATTTAAACAAGGATGCAAAGTAGAACCTTGCACATTGCTTCCCCATTGTTTTTCGCTTCTTACAAAGCTTCCTCTATGAGGATGCCAAAATTGAATAACATACTTTTTTGTTTCCCCATACAGGAAGCTTTGTGAAAAGCGAAAAATAATGAGGGAGCAATATGCAAGGTTTTTTATTTCGATATCGTAAAGACCCAAAGTATGTGAATCGATTGTAGATAATTGAGCAAAAAATCGCGGTAGCTTTTTGTTATTCGCGAGATCCGAAATGACGCTTTGACCCGTTTTCAATCTCAATATAAGAATCTCGAATAAAGAAACTCGAGGAAAAGTAGTCTCTTTGTTCGGCCGATGCACGAAAATACTTCAAATGACGCACTAGAGAGCCTCTACTGTTTTTAGCTCATTTGTTTTTATATTTTCCAATGACTCATCACAGCGAAGCCCAGATACCCAGCAGCTACGGTTTTTCAAACTGTAATAAGCGAGTGGCGCATTCGTTTGATATGGTGATAGAAAGGTGCACTGGGAATTAAACCATTCGATAAAAATTTCCGATCGCTGGTGCAGTGCCAAGCGTTATGCTTCGTATCCGCCAAAAATATCCTTGGAAAAAAAAACCCACAGAAAAAATATCCGATGGACATAATATCCGAGGAAAAAATATCCGCAGGAAAAAAAATCATGAGTAAATAATAACCGATAGAAATAAAAACCGCTGAAAGAATAACCTTTTTTCCCCATTTTGCAGTTTGTATTATAATATGGATAAATGCAGAGCCTTTGAGGGGTCAGGATTCGAAAATGTTATATTTAAAGGGTGTTTGTGTGTTGTGTGATTAAAAAAATACAGCAATGCTGCGTGTGACCCCACGAGAAATTTGGCTGAAATTGGAGTCAATTCACGAATCGCGAGGACCTGCCAGGAAAGCTGCGCTCTGGAAAAAGATTACGAACCTTCGCATGGAAGAAAACGGCTATATATCAGAACCCATGAATGTATATTTCGATATTATCAGTCAACTTTCGGGTTTGGACTTCATTATCGGTAACGAACAACAGGCGATAATGCTTCTGAATAGTTTACCAGATAGCTACGATAATTTTCGGTGTGCAATTCAATCACGTGACGAACTGCCGGATCCCGAGGTTTTGAAAATTAAGATACTAGAAGAAATCGATAACAGAAAGGGAAAATCGAAAGAGGATGATCCGAATGCAATGATGGTACGAAAACCGAAGAAACATTATGTTGCCAAAGAAAATTCCACGAATAAGGAGAATTTTTTCAAATACAAATGCCATAATTGCCGAAAAATTGGACATAAAGCGAAGGATTGTCCTAAGAAAAAGCAGAAGGCTTCTATCGTAGAAGATGTGAGCTTCCGAGCTTCTACAAACGAGGCAATTGCTTTTCGCGTTGAATCAGATAAAGAAAAAGTTACATGGTGCTTAGATAGTGGTTGCAAGTCTCATCTTTGCAACAATGAAAATTCATTCCGAAATCTAACACGTTCGGAGCACCAAAAACTTAGTTTGGCGAGTAACGCGTCAATGGAAGTAAAAGCGAAAGGTATCACAAATTGAAACGACAGACGGACAAACAAATAAAATGGTAATTCTTGAAAACACTTTGTTCGTACCCGATCTTCGAACGAACCTTATGTCCGTCACGAAAATTACGGATAAAAATAATCAAGTCGCTTTTCAAAAAGAGCGTGCAATTGTAGAGGATACAAACGGAAAAATAAAATTTATCGCAGATCGTGTGGGCGATTTATATTACATCAGAAATACGACTCAAGAGGTTTGCGCATCGATTGAAAGCAAAAAGTTGAATTTGACTACATGGCACTTCAGATTTGGTCACTTGAATAAAAACAATCTTTTGGAAATGCATAGGAAGGAAATTGTGACTGGAATGGATTTGATAAATAATGAGATGCCATCCCCGTGCTCAACATGTTCAGAGGGGAAAATAACAGCTACCCCGTTCCCAAAACAGTCCGAAAGAGAAACTGAATTACTTGATCTAATTCATACGGATATCTGTGGACCGCTTCGTGTTGAATCAAGAAGAAAGGCCAGATACTTTGAGACGTTTATCGATGACCACTCTCGGTGGTGTGAGGTACGGTTTCTTCGAAATAGAAGTAACATTTTTGGAGTATTCAGAGAATTTAAAACTATGATAGAGAAACAGATGGAATGATCTATCAAGTATATTCAATCTGACAATGCGAAAGAGTACTGTTGCAAGGAATTCGATGAGTTCCTGAAAAATGAGGGTATAAAACGAAGACTAACAATCCCGCACACACCACAACAAAACGGCATCGCAGAAAGAAAAAATCGTACCCTCGTTGAAATGGCTCGATGCTTACTCATACAATCTGGATTTCCCAAGAATTTCTGGGCGGAAGCTATAGCCACAGCAAATTACATAAGAAATCGATGTACAGTAAGACCTCGATTATCCGACGTCGGATGGTCGAGGTCTTACTGTATTTCGAAGATATTGAACGAAAAAACGCCATTTGAAATTATTTACGGGAAAAGACCGAATGTCGAGCATTTAAGGATTTTTGGAGAAGAAGCCTATGCACTTAATAAAAATCCGGAAAAAGGCAAGTTCGACGCACGAGGAATAACATGTAAATTTGTAGGTTACGATGAGCGGTCCAAGGGACATCGCGTCTGGCTCCCGAGCGAACAAAAAATAATTATCTCACGCGACTTGAAATTCCAAGAGAATTTTGCATTCGACGAAAATAAAATTGATACTGCGCCTTCAAGCTCTTCTTCGAGAAGCAACACCGATAAAAGAAACGAAACCCCTATTTCATTAACATCGATCCAATAATCGAAGTCGAGGAAAATCACAATCGAGGGGTCGACAGGAACGGCGATGTAATCGAAGGGAACGAAGAAGCCGTAGAAATAAATGAAGACGCAGAAAACTATGAATTAGAAGAAGAGAGGACCGGCCAAAATCAAGACGGGACAAAAAGGACGACCTGCGAAAAAATATAATATGGTTCAAGTTCACAATAATCCTGATGAATATGCTGAAAATGTACCACAATTGGATGAAAGTCAGTGTATAGTACAATTGGCAGAAGTTCCATGGGGAGAGGCACTTTCCGGTATAAATGCAAAAGAATGTGAAGATGCAATTGTAGACGAAATTGAGAGTCTCGTAAAAAATAACACATGGAACATTGTCAACAGACCACCGAATCGTAATGTCATTGGTTGTAGAATTGTTTGAGAAATAAGTACAAATCCGACGGCACTGTAGAAAGAAGAAAAGCTCGTGTCGTAGCGAAAGGTTTTACCCAGCGACCCGGACTTGATTTCAATGACACATTCGCTTCTGTCGCACGTCTCAGCTCCGTGAGATTATTACTGGCTCTCTCAGTTAAATTGAAAATGAAAATACATAAAATGGAAATAACGACAGCTTATCTTAACGGAATAATTGAAGAAGATATCTTCATGGAAAGACCGGAAAGACTGATAGAATCGTTGAAAGAGATTATAAATCGAAGAGATTTGAACGATACAATAGCGATTCGTGCGAAACAAATGATCAACGATTTCAAAGGACGGAAATAAAGTATGTAAATTAAATAAATCGTTATACGGATTAAAGCAGGCCGGACATCGGTGGCATAAAAAGTTTGACCACGAACTAAAATCATTAAACCTAAAACCGACTGCTTCTGATCCTTGCGTATATTCGATGGAACGAATGGGAGAAACATTCTTCGTACTAATTTACGTCGATGACATTCTTATAACCTATCGAAAAGAAACAAATTTGACCTATATTCGAAACGGCCTTATGAAAAGGTTCGACATCAAGGATTTGGGAATCGCCAAATATTGTCTCGGCATGGAGATCTTCCAAACTGAAAAATTTATCGCAATGTCACAATCAGGATATAGTCGTGATATTGTGCAAAGATTCGGAATGGATCAATCAAACTCGGTATCGACACCGTTCGATCTCAGCCAAAAATTAAAGGAAGCATCTACTGAGCATAATTCAAAAAGACCCTATCGTGAATTAATTGGAGCATTAAACTACTTATCGGTCGCCACTCGTCCTGACATCTCGTTCATTGTCAGTTCTCTGAGTCAATTTAATACCTGCCATGGAGATCAACATTGGATTTCTGCCAAACGAGTATTACGATATTTAAAGGGCACGATAAATCATGGAATTGTCTATTCGAAAGATTCCGATAATGTTACGGGATTCGTGGATGACTGGGGAAATTGTCAGGGGGTTGTGGGGGGCGGAGCCCTACCGCATATCTACCACACAACATTTTTTATTGTTAAAAAAATATTAATGTACGGACGACTAATATATAAGGTATTCCATCCCTTTTCGAACGATCCAAAACTCCACCCCCTCCAAAAAAATTGTTAATTTACCAGAATTCATGATTATTTACACGGGATTTTTCCAACTTTTTTCCAGAATTTTTGGATGCTGTTTTTTTTTTAGATTTAGAAAATTCGATATTTTTTTGAAAACCCCTGTATCTTAAAAACTATTAGTCGTACAAAAAAATGTATGAGACATAAAAGTAGGGGCTTCGAATGAACTTTGAAAAATAAATTTTTATAGACTTTTTATAATATAATAAAGATCTATTTCTACCACAATTACACTAAAAAAAAAAATTTTCAGTCAATATGTCTTTTTTTATTTTTCTTAAAAAAATCCAGAATATACTCTCAAGTTTGTAGAGTGATCTCATTTTTTTTTTGAGATGTGCGAAACCCCCGTTTTGTCGCTATGCTTCATTTAATTACAATTTCGTTTCTCAAAAACTCGATATTAATTACTGTTCGTGCGGCGTTTGGAAAACGAGGACTCAAACTTCACCAACCCCACACGCAAACGCCCACTAGAGAGCCGCTAGGTATGGGTATGGGCTCTGCAGTATGGTTATACTGCTGTTTTTAAACAATGAAAATATTTTTCTTATGAGATAAACGTCTAAAGATTATTTTTTCCGTGTATTTCAATATGCATCTTTTTATCCAAGGGCATTTTTTCCATGATTTTTGTTTCCAAGGATTTTATATCCTTCGGATATTTTTTCTGCGGATATTTTTTCTGTCGTTTCTTTTCTGTGGGTTTTTTTTCCAAGGATATTATTACCTAGATTCGTTATGCTCTAAACGATGCACCTGCAGTACACTGCATAAAATTTTTGTTTTAAAATTAATATACAGTATATAAAGCTCGGATGTATATACTGTATATTAACTTTTAGATGCATTCGTCATTGACAAATACAATATTTGTATATTAAAATGAAGATTACAATACTCACGTACTGTATTTTTCAAATACTAGTATCGGAGAATTCTCATACTATTCTACAAATTTACAATAAAAGTATATTAATATGGAATTCGTTTACCCGCTTTGTAAATCTCATCTCGTTTTGTATATAAATTCACTTTCATTTTTAACAGTGTATAAAGTAGCTTCGCACCAACAATTTTATTAATTCCTCTTTGTGTTTTGCACCGATTAGAATAATGTATTGATTTGGGCTTTAATTAATAGCTTTCAAAATTGTTAAGCTTGACTTAATACTTAATAATCAAAATTGTTAAGCTTGGCAAAATACATGTAAAAATATTGTTATATTTTTACATGTATTTTGCATATAAATTGTTTTTATGGGGTTGTGCTCGATAATCGGAAGAAAAAATGTGTTGAAGAGTTGGTGGAGAAATATGTGGTTTAAGCATCAAATACAGGGACGTGAAGTCTTCAGAGTGTAGCCAAACGTGGTATATATTATCTTTTCATTCTCTCTTCGACGCTCATCCTCCTCATTATGAAAAACTATCCTCGGAAAAACTTGTGAGACCTCAATCATGACAACGTCAACGACAACCATGTTTACATGTAGAGTCTGTGGGAATAATAACGAACCGCCGCTCGCAACCCAGCATAAAAATAATTATGTCAAATTGTGATCATAAATTGACATACCTCAAAAAAAAGCCATTATTCAGACGCGTTAAAACGAAAAATCTTAGAAAAGTACAAAGCGATTTTGAGACCGATTTGATACCAAGTTTTTTTACTAAATTGAGCGCAATTATTGCGCGGGAATTGAATTGTACATTCGAATGATCAAAATCAATTGTAGATATCACATTTACTCATATCAAATCGATCTCAAAATCATTTTGAACTTTTCTAAAATATGTCGTCTTAACACATCTCAAAAATGGCACTTTTTGACATATATCGATTTGTGATCTCAATCTGACATAATTATTTTTACGCTGGAATACGTCTGGTGAGAGAAGCCGATGAATAGATGAAAAACGCGCATCCCGAATTAATTTTTGAGATATAAAAATCGAAAAGACATTCGCATAATTACTCCTGTATTCCTTTAACTGTCCGGTTTGGTAATAATAACATAAAAGGATTAATTCAATAACTACTTAACAGAAATTGCAAGTTTGTCCAATTGGAAAGGAGTTCTTAATATTTAAAAAAAACTGTATTAATATTAATGTAAAGCTGTTCTTTTTCGCAGAATTTTTAAAAAAAGTTGAACTTAAAAAAACTATGTTATTGTAATATATGCCCAAAAACTCACTCTTTAGGGATTCCCAGAAAACATGTTTTCACTTGTGATTAATAATGAAAATTGTTAATAAATTTAATTTTATCTACAATTATGTTTTAAAATTGAGTTGAAGTGTAAAATTGAAATATTTTTTAGATTTTTAATACAACATAAACTAATTGTACATCACACTTTTGTATCAAATTCAACATGTCTGCTGACATATAAAAACTTTCGAATCCCAATACATTCAATTTTATGTATTGTTATATTGGCGGCAGAGGCAGAGAAGTAATTATCCTTTAAAAAAAGAGAATTTAAGCGAATTCATTTGGGCAGTCAATACATTTTTTTTGCGTCCATTGACACCACCGCAAAATTAAAACAATATTGATGAGAAATGAATTTCATAGGAAAATATAGGGTCGCAAAAAAACGTCATAAAATGAATATAAAAATGATGTAATACGATGCACGTAAGCGCGCGGAGTGCGCGTTCGATGCCAATGTTGTAAAAATGTAATGACATGCAGGTTTTGGTAGAGAAGAAGAAAGCGATGATGAGATGAGAAAAGAGAGAAAGAGAGAGGGGGGGAGGGAGCTAAAGATGTATCGGCGAAAGTTGGAGAAAAAGTGCGAGGGAAATATGAAAATGAGTATAGCAAAGAGTGAGATGGCTGCTGCTGCTGCTGCTGCTGCTGCTGGGTTGAGAGTCAAATGTTAACGAGTTGCGTGCACGGAGCTACTACGATGGGCGATGGGACCAGCATCTTCGAGAATGGTCTGCTCGGGAGGGACTTATATAAGAAAGCAAGATGGCAACCGGTTGTCCCTGAGCTCGGCGAGCCCCGTTTATTTGCACATTTTTATCTATTTTTCAAAGTCAACCCAAAAGAGAAGAAAAAAAAACGATGGAGCCCTCGTCCTCGTAGTTGGGACTCTCTCTCTCTCTCTCTCTGGAGATTCTGCGCGATGCTACCGAGCCGGTTATACCCGAGCCAACCGATAAATTATTTCTGAAAATTCTTACTTATTCTATACACCCAGAAAAAAAGATCTAGTAGACCGAACCAGATTTTAGTTGACGTAAATTAATTTTCTTATTTAAATGCCTGCCTAATAGGATTTTTTAAATTTATTATTAATCATTTTATTTCAGTTGAGTAATTAACATGAAATAAATATGTTTTCGATAAAAATACATTTTTTCATTATGATCAGTGTAAACAATTAGGAAACTAATAATTAATTACAGGACTATCGTTTACAATGGGTCATTATGCGATAATATTAATAACATTATTTTAATCATATAGGACAATAAAACAAGTAGTCGTCTGTAGAAAAGATTTTTCTTTTTCGGATTTCACAGTAAACCAAATTGACTATACAAATTTTGTATTTTTCAATTTCATAATAGCTGCATCGAGTAGAACAGTCTAAGTTATGATACACCGCATTATAGCGGTGGATCATTTGAATGATACTTGGTACAATTCGGATATTGAAAAGAGTGGATCCAATATCTATCATAGTCGAGTCTTCAAATAGAGTTCATTTTAATTAACAATAACGTTTAGTATTTTTAGACTAAAATATTAAACGAGATGAGCACGATCTATAATCGATTGTTTTTGTTTTCAATCGTTATTTCTTGTTTATTTGTAACCAACGACAATAAACGAAGTCAGTCTTTCTCCGAACGTCAATTAAACAACACGTATATTATTCTCTCCGTTTCTCATAATTAATTTCACAAGTTCAATAGTTATCAAATAAACGTTGATGTGAATAAAGTGAATTTATTTCGGACATATGTACTAAAATAATTAAAGCAAATAAATGTACACTGTTAAAAATGCAAGGGAATTTAATATACATAACGATATGAGATTTACGAAACGGGTATATGAATTTCATATTAATATACTTTTATTGTACATTTTTACAATAGTATGAAAATTCTCCGATACAAGTATTTGAAAATTACAGTACGTGAGTATTGTAATCTTCATTTTAATATACAAATATTGTATTTGTCAATGACGAATGCATCTGAAAATTAATGTACGGTATATGCATTCGAGCTTTATATACGGTATATTAATTTTCAAAAACAAAAAACACTGTTAAAAATTCAGGTGAATTTAATATACCAAACGATATGAGATTTACGAAACGGGTATATGAATTCCATATTAATATACTTTCATAGAAAATTTAAGAGTATTTGAAAATTAATAAAAATTAGTATTTGTTAATGACGAATGTATCTGAAAATTAATATAACGATATGAAAGGAAATTTGATTTAAGAAATTTATTAAATTTCTTAAATAAGAATAAGTCAATTGAGGAATTTTTTCAATTTAACTACATGTTTTTGTCCGAGTAAATAAAGAATTTAGTAGCAACAAATAGAATTATTCTTCAGCGAGCGTTATTCTATGAGAATTGATCGAAATAAATAAGTATAGTCGAAATCAAAAGATTACATATTTCGAGGAAATAATAAATAATATATGGGGGATTCCACGGGACTTTCGCCACCCCGAAAAAAAAATATCTCAAATTTTTTCTAAAAATCAGATTCAACGGTGTCTATTGATGGACCCAATTTCAAAATTCTAAAAAAATATTTGACCGGATATGCAAATTTTTCCGTTTTTTATCATTTTTCATTTAATCTGTAATATCTAAGAAACTATTGATCGTATCGAAATCATTAAAAGACGAAAATGTGCATTTTTTTATCGCCAACAAGAAAAAAAATATATTCAAAATTAATTGTTTAATTTCAGGTCACATTTTTTGGAAAAAACAACAAAATTATTATTTTTTTATGGTTGGACTTCAGATTTTTTCATCGGACAAATTGCCTCGGAATCTTTGAGTGATCGATGAATTTTGAGTATTTTTTTTTCATGGGATGACCCAATGCTGTGAGGTTACAGCAATTTGAATGTTAAACATTCAAATGAAACATCCAATGAAAAAAAAAAATACTCAAAATTCGGCGATCATTCAAAGATTCCGAGGCAATTTGTCCGATGAAAAAATCTGAAGTCCAACCATTTTAATTAATTTTAATTTTGAATATGGATTTTTTTTATATATTAAAAACATTCAAATTGCTGTAACGTCACAGCATTTGGCCATCCCACGAAAAAAAAATACTCAAAATTCGGCGATCACTCAAAGATTCCGAGACAATTTGTCCGATGAAAAAATCTGAAGTCCAACCATAACAAAAAATAATTTTGTTGTTTCTTCCATAAAATGTGACCTGAAATTAAGCAATTAATTTTGAATATATTTTTTTCTTGTTGGCCATAAAAAAATGCACATTTTCGTCTTTTAATGATTTCGATACGATCAATAGTTTCTGAGATATTACAGATTAAATGAAAAACGATAAAAAACAAAAAAAATTGCATATTCCGGTCAACTATTTTTTTAGAATTTTGAAATTTGGTCCATCAATCGACACCGCTGAACCTGATTTTTAGATGAAATTTGAGATTTTTTTTTTTTGGGGGGTGGCGAAAGTCCCGTGGAATCCCCCATATGTTTAATGGGAAGAAAATTTTAGTTAATACAAATAAAAACAAATTAAATATAGGTATTTATTCGTGTTGACTAGACATTTTTTTCTGGATGTACAGAATATTATTTTACAGCGACAACGAGTTAGCGTTATGACGCAACATCGCGGTAGTGCTAACTCTTATTCCCAACATCCCTGACAAGGTTGATTCTTCAGTCTTCTCGCGTGGTTACTTTTCGTGTTTGCTCACATGCTCCGAGGTGCGAGGGAATGTCATGTGTGAGCGAGCTTGCAACTCTCCTGACATACCGTGCGTCGTAACTTATATGTGCTAAATAATCGTTCGTCGCTGCTGGAAAAATATATATACTTTTCGTTTGTATTTCTTCGCTGTAAATAAATTGCGGAAGCTCTTATCGGCGTGAATAAAAATAGTGACGAAGAAAAGTGTGACAACAAAGGTTCTACGACCGCGCATCGCAGTTGCCAAATATCTTGAATGCTCGCAAACGTCGTTCTCGCTAATTTTAGTCCCTCTTGAATGAGGCACAAGGTGTCGGTCCACGGGAGCAGCCAAGTTTCCCAAGTTTTGGCCTCGCCGCTACTTAACCATCGCACCACCGCTACATCTACCTTTTCGAATCTTTCTGACAACGAGGAGGTGAGCTTGTGGAGGCAGAAAGGTCGACGACCGTGTCTGCTGCTGCTGCTGCTGCTGCTGCTGCCGCCGCCGCCGCTGCTACTGCTGCTTTCTCATCTTCCGGCGAAGAGCCAGCCAACAAGAGACGGAGAAGAAACTAAGTTTAACGTACAAACCGTCAAGTCGATGATTGACCAACGACTTGCGAAAGTGCACGATAACTTCGTAGGCCTGCATGATTTTGTGAAATACTGTAGAACCCCTGAAAACGACCTTAACCTTTACACATATGCAGCTTCGCAGCCACCATTGAAAAATAACATAGTAACACGAGTCTAAAAATGAACAGTCCGGTATAGAAGACATTTAAAAAAATAACATCGTCGACCTACATGGTTTTGTGAAATACTGTAGAACAACCATTGAAAAATAAAACAGTAACATGAGTCTAAAAATGATAAATTCGATATTAGAGGCATTTTTTTTACAAAAACTTCGTCGGCCTACATGATTTTGTGAAATACTCCAAACGACCTTAACCTTTACACGTACGCAGCTTCGCAGCTACCGTTGAAAAATAACACATTATCATGAGTCTAAAAATAAACAATTCGGTATTGGAGGCATTTAAAAAAAAATTCGTCGGCCTACATGTTTTTCTAAAATATTGTAGAACCCCTCAAAATAACCTTAACCTTTGTCCTGAATTTACTCCCCCAGGAAAGCCTCATTAAAATTCACCATGGGAATCTCGAATTTCCTTCGTAAGTCTCTAATTGGTAGTGTTACAGAAATCCCTCTCAAGACATTTCGTGTTGTTGGATAGATAATTTTATGCTAATAATATTGAAATAAAATATTTCGGAAATACTTAGTTTTATTTTAGATGCAACATTTACTTATCTAAAATACAGTATAACTAAATTCTGAAACACGTAGTTCCTAAATACTTGCATGATCACATACTGCGCGCACGGAAAGAAAAAAAGTAGTTTGCCCTACCAACTCCAGCATCCCACATGGAAAAAAAAGTATATCAAAAAATATATTTCTTGATGTATTCAATATGTATGTTTAATATAGTTCAAGTATATAAGCATATATAGACAATCTATTTCAGCTGCATGCTATATATACGTGAGATATATTCAAAATATATCTGCGATATGCAATTTTTCGGACAAAATATATACTTGAAGCATACATACAAAATACATATAACATTTAACCTAGATGTTTGTCAATTACTTTTCATGTATTGGTACAAATGTATGCAACATATAAGTGAGTTACTTATGATGTATATCTGGCAAGTAGTTTAGTTGTATGTCAGTTACATTTTCAGTATCTTCACAAATATAAGCAACATATAAGTAAACTACATACAATGTACATTAGGGCTGTTGAAAAAACATAATTTTCTTATAATCGGTTGCTCCTGAAATGCTGTATTGATTATCACAAGAAAAATGTTTTTGCGAAACCTGGGAATTGCGCGATGATATTAAGTACTGCCACATCAAAGCCAAAATTCATTAAAAGCGGCGATTTTTAGAAATTTTTTTTTTTTTGACGTGGTGAAACGCTCCCGTTTCATGAGCCATTTTGTCATTTGAAAACGCGCGAAATAGTCGATGCGCAGATGAATATTTCAATGTTTTATAGGATTTCATTTTTTATTTTGTTAACTTCAATGTCGATACGGCAGTATTAAATATTGTCGAACATGTTTCTGGCTTTACACAATTTGATAGTCTATCGAAAGCAACCACAATCTCCATGAGCGCTTTAAGGCGAAAAAAAAAAATTCCAAAAATCGCCGTTTTTAATGAATTTTGGCCTTGATGCGGCAGTACTTAATATCATCGCACAGCGCCCAGCTTTCGCGAAAACATTTTTTTTGTGATAATCAATACAGCATTTCAGGAGCAACCGATTATAAAGAAATGATGTTTTTTTTTAACAGCCTTAATGTACATGCGACATGTGGTTCAAATGTACGCGAGTTACGGTTTACGTATTTTGACAAATATATGCAACGTATCAGAGAGCAATATATATAGTGTATATCTGGCATATAGTCGAGAGGTATGGCTCGAGAGATAAGTCACCTTTCAACGTGCTGTTGCTTGCGTACACCCAAACCATTTCCAGGTTTTATTGTAGATGAGTATTGACACACATTGTCATTTTACATTGTAATTGATAAAGTTGATGAATAAAGTTTCATTGTAGATGAGAATTGACACATTGTCATTTTACATTGTAATTGATAAAGTTGATGAATAATGAAGCAGTTACGAACATAAGCATAACTTTGTATTTCCTTCTCTTTCTTAAAACATACATTATGTGAAATGTAATGCCATACGTGCCCATCGGTACCGAAAGTTTTTAAATCAACATCTTTTGTATATATTTAAATGTATAAAAGTGTTATTTTGTTTACATGTGTATAAAAATATGTAAAATATGTTTATAAAGTTCTTAAAATAAACGATACATATATTTTGGATGCCCTCTGAATATAAGTAAACATATAGTCGAGATATATTACAGAGTATATAAAATATATATCGTGGTTATATTTCAGAAAATATTCAAAATATATTCAATTTGTATGTCGAATATATTTCACATATATCTTCTATATATTTTTTTTACATATCCACATATATAGAAAAAATATGAAACACGCATTGATCACATATGTCGAAACTATTTATTATAAATGTGAAATGTATTGTTTTATGTACACTGCATATATTTAACGATATACTTCAAAATACATTCGGCATATGCATCTTTTCGGACAAAATATAGATTTATATAGTTTGCATATAGTTATCCGTATATCTGGAATATACAATTTTTCCATGTAGGATATGCTGTGCCGTGTGTTAGTCACTGAAACTAATACATAGCAAAAATAGTACGTATGACCAACAACTTGGTTCCTGCAACTATCACGGCTGCTATCCAATCCAAATGATTCGCTACTCCAACCAACCGGTGAGTTGATGTTGTGATTTCAGCTGGTCATTGTTACTATCGATACTCTACCAACGAGGTTATAGTTTCTTCAACCGACTGAGTAGATAGCGCTATTCTAATTATTTCGATTGGTTGTCGAGACCGATAAATCAGTTTTTACAAAGACTTTTTTCTTTCCGTACAACGATTGAAAATTTTGATACATTTTGAAAAAAGCTTACGAAGTTAAACCTTGCAAATTGCTTCCTAATTATTTAACACATTTGACGAAGTGTGTATATCAACTTTGGCTCGCTTGCAACGAATGTGATAAAGAACTGGAAATTTGCATTTGATACGAAAGCAAAACTTCGTATGTGAGGAAGTATTAAATCGTATACGAGAATCCGCATTCAATAGGCAAAATTTATAACAATTGGAAATCAACGGGTAATATAGATATATGTACATTATTACTTATTCCATAAACTGTTGGTTAAAATGTTCAAGATTTTCCTAACCATTTAGAAACTTGTTGTACAGTTGCACGAACATTTTTTTAACGCAAATTAATTCATAATTTGTCTAATCTGTATGTACTATTAGAAATTTTTCTTTGATACGAAAGCGAAACTTCCTCTGTGTGATGAAGTATTAAATCGGATTTGAGTAACCGCATTCAATATCCAAAATCTATGACAATTGGTAATCAACGGGTAATATAGATGTATTAGTTATAATATATTTTCATTGAAGGTGAATAATAAAATATGTCTATGTAGCGAATGGGCAATAGACCAATGGACTGTCGCTTGATTACGAGAGTCATTATCGAGAATAGAGGCGAGTCGGGAGCGGGAATAGTAATCAGAGAATATGTGAGTAAGCGCGTTGGCCGCTTGTCCTGCGTCGACAGTGGTCAACGACGCAGTCGTCGCTGTCGTAGCAAATCGACTCGAACGCCGTACAGCTAGCGCTCCTATCTATAGGTCTATTCGTTTTCACGGCAAGTCCAAGCCTCGAGCGTGTTCCAAGCTCTAAACGAACACGTCTCGCAGGACTCGCGCATGCGCAGACCGCTCGTGGTTCATACTTGCCGTGAAAATGAATACATATATATGTACTATCTTATGTGCAACGGACAGTACACTATTAAAAATATTTTGAAAATTAATATGTGTATTGGATGTTTTTTTGTGGCAAATACGGTATATTAAATTTCATTTCATTGAATTAAATCTGCATATTAAATATTATTTAATATACAGATATGTTGCAAAATTCCAATAATTATATTATAACCACAACTTTTATAAAGCGTTTAGTATACTGTATATTCATTTTACAACATTTTTTTTGTATATTAATTAATTAATATTTGTATATTAAATTTAATCTATGGGTATACGCAAAAAAAATTCCAATATTTAATATTAATTTTCATACAAACATTTTTAACAGTTTAGGTACAAAAATTGTAAAAAATATTTAATATAATTTTCCATTACAGCTAAAAGAAGCTATTTTAGAGAAACTGATATATTAAATCTCATATACAAATAAGATGTGAAATTACAATATGTTCTACTAAATCCTATGAAAATTAGGAAATTTAATATAAAAATTTGTAATTTTGTTACACAATGATTAAAATTTCCAGTAATGTCAATTTGCAAACATTTTTAATGGTCTAAGTTGCATAGGTTGTGACAAAGACGACACGCACACACATCCCCAACCAAAAGTTTGGTTTCATTCAAATATCAACACATTGTGATCACTCAAAAAACAAAGTCATTGGACATACAAAGTACATTTATGTCTTATAATATTGATACAGAAAAATTGTTAATAAATTAAGGGGAGAGAGTCAGGTCAAAATAATTAAATTTGGAAATTCAATATCATCCAAATTCTCTTGCATATAAAAATGATCAATGAACTATATTGGTGGTACTCGATGAATTATATTAAGCAAAGGTCTTAGGTTTTCCACTCTGCGCGTGATTCAGACCAAACTGCTAGGCAGATTGGGCTAGTTGATGTCTCATTTTCTTCTTCATAAAAAGATACACCGGCTAAATGGAACAAAATATTTTTTTTTTCATTCTGAAAGCAAAGTTAATAACTGATTTAGAAAATAGCATAAAATTTATTTAGTAATAATTATGTCACTTGAAAAATATTACCTTTTATTAACTTTTGCTCCATTTAGCCGGTGTATCTTTTTATGAAGAAGAAAATGAGACGTCAACCAGCCCAATCTGCCTAGCAGTTTGGTCTGAATCACGCGCAGAATAGGTTTAAAACCAAGTTTCGGCAATGGCTAAAGCTTACCACTCAGATAAAAATGTTTATGCTGTTTTCACCTTTGGGGCACCTTAGTACCTTTAATGAACAAAATAAAAATATTATTTGCAAGTCAGATAACAGAATATTATTAATAATGTTATTAATAAATGTTTTTTTTTTTTTTTTTTTACAAATAAATAAGTAAATGAACGCATAATTTGAAAAAAACCTGTAAATAATATGGGGATGATCACTTTTATTGACAACATCTCTGAAAATTTATCCGGTGTTGACACATTCACAAATGTGCTGCACAAACATTAAATCATCACTTCATAACAAATTTACATATCTGATCACTTCTGATGATTGTTGATTCTGTTTTAAACACTATTGATTGAAAAAAAAACGGAAATGGCCAACGGAATCAAACTAATAACATAATATGAACGAAAAATAAAAACGTCAATTCGAGGTTATGCGTCTCGCGTGTAGCAGAAGTAACTTCTCGGGCATGGAGACTAGAGTAAAGGAGACCGAACGCTTATGGCGCGAGGTCTAGAATTTTGATCTACAAAACGGGCCTACGTTTTAGTTCCAGTTGTCACTACAAGCGTCGCTCCGATCGTTGAGTTCCACGGTGAAATTAGCGCTTGGTCGATAAACGATATTCAATTTCTGATTAGAGATTCCAAAGTAACTCGATAGCGAAGCGCGTTAAGTAAGAGCGTTCGTGTCCGTGAAGTTCACGGATCAAATCTTTATGCAAGAATTTTTTTTTTTAAATTAGAGTAAATACCGTTTTAAAGTATCGAAATATCCTTTTATTTTTCTTTCGTATCATAGCTAGCGGCAAGTAATTTATATACTTACAATTGTTAAACAACATTTTGGTACAGATAAACGATATTGAATTACTGATTAACGACACCAAAGTGACTCGATAGCGAAACGTGTTGAGTAAGGCCGTTCGTGACCGTAAGGTTGACGGATCAAATCTTTAAGTAAGCATTTATTTTTTTTTAAATTAGAGGAAATACCGTTTTAAAGTGTCGGAATGACCACCTTTTATTTTTCAGTTTTCAGTTCATGTTTTAATCGACCCACAATTTACTTAATTAGTTACAATAATTATACATTCTTGATTTTAAAAAAATGCATGAGAAAAGAATCGATCCGCGAACCTTCCGAATACGAAGCTTGTATCTACGCGCTTCGCCGCCGCGTCGCTTTACGTTAAGTGTTCAGTTACTCGATATCGTTTATCTGATATAATTTCTGTTATGGAATTTGGACAATTAGCATCACCTACCGACTTAAAAACTGGCAACAATCGCCTTGCAATCTGAACAAACTAAAATAACTTTTTTATACTTTTCGCGTACAGATGCTATACCTCTCGCCCCCTTTGATACGACGGTTTTCGACGAAACGCACAATTAAACGATCCTTAAAGCGCCTCCAGGTGATAGTAGGACAGGATCCAATAATTAGTCAATCCGTAATTACGTGTAAACTTAATGTATTCGAGTATGATCGCGTAAGTACGAACGTAGAAGAATGCTCTGTTCAAAATTCCCGCTCTCTGGGATCTAATCGTACGCTGCGCCTCTATCGGCGAAAGCTGAAATAATTTTGGCCCATTTCATCGACCATCTGCTCAGCACTACGTTCGGTCTCCTTTACTCTATCCTCCATGTTCTCGGGGCAGTAACACGCTGCGCATGCGATACGTGCTAAGATATCACAGCGCATGTCCCATTATTCGCGCGAATTCGAATATAATGTAAGTGTTACGTGTTGCGTTGAAGACATCACACTCTCATCGCGTCATTTGTATCGCGTTTCGCTAACTGGTTTAAAAAATGGTAAACAAATAAAAATTTATTTACAAATACGTAATAAACTTTTTATTATATAGAAAAAAATCATTAAAAAACAGGTATATTGCAGAAATCGGCCGTTTTTTCGGCTTCAGGTCTAAGATTTTGCAGGTTCAGGTACTTAAGTAAACGAAACTGCCGAAGAGAAGAAAAACAAGAAATATTTGATTTTTTTTTTCAACACCCTTAATTATTTCGTGTGAACAAAAAATCGGTCATAATGTCTGCATATAACAAAAATAAATAAATAAAATAATTTAAAATTCAAATATAATATTCTGGTAATTTTTACGACTTTTGAGAAAATTAAATATGAATGGTACCGTAGAAACTTAGCCATTTTTGCGAATTCCGGCTTATAACTTTACTAATAGATAGATATACTGGAAAACTGTACTGTATTTTAAAAAAGAAATATGTACATAAACAAGTGTTACGGTTTTCTTCATAATGATATATTAAAAATGTTCTAAAATATCGAGAAAAGTTGAATCGAACATGGAATACATTTTTTTTAAATAGAGATTTTGACCACTTTTGGTAAACAATTTTTTGTATTTTTTTTTTACACCGTTTCCCTGAGAGTTACGGTCGCCTTGAACCACACTCCTTTTTCCGTCCTCATACACTGAGAGAAAAATCGGATAATTTTAAAAAAATATATAGTGAGACCGACGATAATCTAACTATAACTATAATTCCCAGGAGGAACGTTTATATTTTATGGTTATAGCAAATATAAGAAAATAGTTTGATGAACTATTAATATAATTCCGAGGAGGAACGTCTCTATTTTATAGTTATAGCAAATATAATTATAGTAGCAATCATCAAAATGATAATAGTTTGAAAAACTATTCTAATTGTTTCAAATACGCCGTTTGATTGCATACGACTTTAACTTTTGTTTCCAATAACCGTGCAAGTATCGTTTATTGAACCATATTATCATCGCTTGAAACATAAAACATTGCAAGCCTTCCTATATTCGTTTCATCATGCGAAATCGTTAAATCAACGATATGCTTTTACTTTCGATATGATTTCTCTTACTCTATGTCGAACCGAGTCTATTAAAACAATTAGTATTAAACCAATATTAGTAATATTTTAGAATTATCATTATTCAAAATCAATGTGCTCAGTATTTTCAATGGTGTACTTTTTTCATATTTTTCTCCTATCACAAAATTAACACTTTCTAGTGCCATAAAAACTGTTATTCACTCGGTGCGATAATAGACGATAATGGACCATTTTCACACCTTGTGAAGTAAAATTTTGTACGATACTCGTTGGAAAAACTTCTTTTTTAACTCATGTGAAACTCGTCGGGAAAAGTTTTACCGCACTTGTATGGTAATATACTAAAATTGTTGGGAATGTATTCGTAATACATTATTAATATTCTTCCTCTACGCGCGATAACTCCGCAAGCTGTGATCTCTTTTCCCGAAGATACACTCGCAACTACGAATTATTCGCGTCACGTTCCACAACGTGTTTAGCTGTCGAACATTCGCTCTATGTGGATGTCCTTGTGACGTAAACTTCTATCGCTTGTTTCTCGGGGGTTTGCGTACTATAATTGAAATACGATATAACGAAAGAATATCCGTGGTCTCGAGCTCAATTCTTCCTGTTTGGCGTTCGTGGAATAAGAATTCACAATAATCCACCGATGGGTGGAGCAGGAGAATTTATTTTAAATCTATTCTACAGCCATGATTGTGAAAAAAAAAAGAAATGATGCAAAATAGTGCATACATTGCACGATTTTTTTTCAAGTGACTTAATGTGCAAATTAATTTTGCATAGATATATTTATGCCACAACTTTGCGTTAATTAGTCATAAAGAGGTTTATATTTCTATCCTACATATGAATACAACAATATTTCTCACATTTCTGATTATTCTAATGAAATGACTCGAACGATTTTGCAATGCAAATCTATTTTTACGATAATTCATTAAGATTGGCGTTCTTTAAATCATTTAATTTAGCGGAATTTCCTTTTTCCAAATGACGTTTAAGTGAGTCAGGCCAGCGTCGAGACGTCAGACGTCGTTCGTCGTGCAAGCAACGTAAGGCCAACGAAGGAAGAAGCCCGTAATGATAACAACGTCCCGATGTTCCAAAGTAACGATCGCTCAATAATAACTCGGTGCCGATGTTCAGCCGACATTGATTTTAAAATATTGACAAACAGTTTTGCAAAATATATTTCGAACTGCGGACTTTCTGAATGCTTTTGAATAATTTTTTTGAATTGTTTTGTTTCCCCTTAATTCGCTCGAAATATCACAATATATTATTCGGTGATGTGGATAGAAACTGCAACCTTGGGATTCGTAGTCCACAATCTTTCTCACTAGATTATCATCTTAAAAAAATGTATGTCGAATCATATATATGTAAATTGCTTCATTAATACTGTAAACAATCTTAATGACGTTATGATGGCATAACACCATTTTTCGAAATTTATTGCGAAAATAAAAGTGAAAAGTATTGAAAATAAGTCAATTAAATAGTAGTGAAATCATTGTATTTTACTACCATAATATGCCAAAAAAAATGTAAGTTAATTTTATTTCCACTTCAATTAATTATGTTGTCGGAACGTAAACTACGAATAATGGGACGATAATGGCCCGAAGACTGACAGAACGTTGGCAAAACACTGGAAATCAGATACGGAACCCAATGTCAGCACATTTATCAAGTAAAGTGTAATGTATGTTTGGGAAGAGCCAATACCATATTAATGAGGCGACGTATTAGATATTTTATTACATAAGATTGGTATAATCAGCGGCAGACCCGAGTCGAATTTTTTAACCTAAAATGACTCAAGTCTACGAGCGTAGTCTGGAGGTCGACAGATGGCAGTCTACAGAGCGAAAGGAGGGTATCGCGTATCGTAGGTTAACATTTCAATTTCACCCTACCACTCTCAAAATGGCGGAATGTAGACATCTCGACTTAACGGACGGTCACGGCGGGTGAAGCAGACCCTAACAAAATCTGCATAGAACGTACCATAGAAACTCCCAGACCCTCCGCTGAGCCTACCAGTAGAACCTCCCATACCCATGGTATGAGGGTTACATTGTCATAAACTAGATTAAATTTTAACACAATACATATATATTCAAATGTTATTTTCTATATAGTGTTAATTTTATCTGTTATGTTAGACTATATCATTTTGTACCCTAGTTCTAAGTTCACTCATTGTACACGTTGAGATATTGGGATGTGGCCTCTTGAACATTTTTTCCCCGGTAACGAGGTTACCTACACGACCAATTAGTCTTAGTGCAATAAATCTAAATGTAAATCAATATCTAAATACGCTTCGTTGACCCTGCGAAAGCTCCATTCCGTTACACTGTTACACCCTCCGTTTACCCATACATCAATGGAAGTCTAATTATTTATATTATGAACATACGAAACAAATTCAGAAAGATAAAATGGTTTATTACATTTTTTTATAATGCCACAGATATAATAGATTTTTATTTAATATAAACCATATTGTAATATAAATGAAAACTAAACTATCAATGACTATGAACATGAAAAATAGAATGATATAGTGACAGACGCTAAGAGTTTAGAACGATTAATTATTCCATGGATAATTCAGTACAGAAGAATTAACTTAGTCTTGAGTATGCGCGACGAGAAGGTCGACATTTTGACGTGACTCTAAATTTGAAAAGTAAAAACCGCACAAATTTTCGCTGAACTGGCTCAATAGCATTATTGTGCGCTAAATAATTCCGAGACCAGATGATGGACGAATATTCAAGAGTAGGACGGACCAGAGCGCGATATAAAATTTTTACTTATTTCGTGTGTTGGACCACCGCACCTGGCTTCGTGTTCTTTTAATTTGCAGCCAATGTTCTAAACACACTATAAGTTGATTTTTTTTTTTGTGACATTTACTTGCAGCATTTAACTAGAGACGTTGTTAATTTAAAAAGGTGCACTCGTTCTTGCACATGCAAGACTTCCGGTAAATAGATATTTTTTAATAATCCTCTAATCCGCCAGCAGCCTCTTCTCCGTTCGTTCGTTTGCTGAAATAAGGGTTGTCGGGTAATGAATAAAAACACAACGCAGTTTGTTATTTTGTAATAATAAAATGTATTAAATAGGTAGTGTATCGTTGGCAATACTTATCAAACTATATGTTTCCTGTTACATGAGACTTTTTCTGTATATGGTTTTTATTTGTATTTTTAAATCAATGAAAACGTAACGAAAAATCGCTGGGAAGGCTTCGGTTTACAAATATTCATGCGAGAATTAGATCGGAATCGAACCGATTACATTTTTATTTTTAATCCTGTTAAACTACTCGCCGGATCGTCGCGTTTCTTCCCGGCACATATTTATTTGTTTCAACATTTCCAGCTCTCCCGGCTTCTTAGTGCCTCTAATAACGAAAAATCTAGGATTTTTTTTTATCACTTTTGTGGTCCCATTGTGGATTTGACGCGAATCCATTTCAGCCAGTCTTCCCATTAACAATCCCAGAGTATTCTCCGATTAATAAAAACAAAACAAGAATTAACGAAAAAATCGGTTGATCAAAGAAACTATTGAGTTTTAATTCGATATCGCAATATTTGTGGAATTTTACAAATACGGAAATTAATTAATTGCGAGTGTTCTCGGAGAATGATTTGGAATTTGACGGTTGAAGGATTCGGCGTCAGCCTATCAATTGGCTCCCATGCGTGCAGTACGTATGAATGAAAAAGTTGCGGCGAATACACACGGAGTTGATACAGATAATTTGACGATGGGCTTCGTTAAAGAAAAAGAAAAAACAAAAAGATTTTGATTTGATCGTTCCAATTTAAATTGGAGATCGAGTTCCCGGGATTCTCTCACGCCGTTTGCACGATTGAATTCTATATCACAAGGGAAAATTAAGTATACGCGTTCTTTTCTATATATTCTTCTTCTGTGAAAAATAATGTCGCTAGATGACAAAGAATGAAAAAAAAAAAAGTTTGTCAAGCACTTTAATTAAATAGACGATTTTAATGGGAACTGGTATAACGTTGTGTAATGAATGTAACAACATTCTAGACCTCGATCCGGAAGTACACTTGTTTTGTTCTTTTGTTGTTTTTTTTTTGCATTTGTGTTGTGGCAGTATATATATATATATATATATATATATATATATATATATATATATATATATATACTTCACGGTATTCGGTTTATCACAGTGAAACGAGAGAAACGATAATAGAGCAAATAATAAGGAACAAAAAAAAAGTTGATTTGATACAGAGCCGAAAGGAATGAACGACGGACTAAACTAAGTATTGAGATAGAGAGAAAGAAAAAAAAATGAAAAAGTATATTTTACGGAGCCGGTTTCCTGCTTGTTAATATTAATAATTATATTCATTCTGAGAGCCAAGAGATCGACCTTTTGCACATACTCGTACAAACGCATATATTTTAATCGTGTATAACTGTGAAGAAAACGCAGTATAAAATATTGTATAAATATATAAATACGATTGAAAAAATAAATATATTAAATTAAAAAAAGAGACGTACACGTAAAGTATATTATTCGTTACTAATTATATAAATGGTCAAGTCTATAACGGGGCGGGATGTGGGGATGAGCGACGACCGCTAGCATCTGGAGTCTCGTCTTGAATGAAAAAAAATTGTTGCAATTTAACGTTGTCGGAGCGGATAACATAATGCTCGTGTTCGTAATCAATATTCTTGAGAAATATTAAAGTGAAATAAAAAAGAACGTGATCGAGAACAAAAAGCTCTAAAATAATTGACGTTGCATGCATTCATCAAAAGTCAATTATCTTGTCTTGGAAACAATAAATTTTCTGCGTGAACGACAAAAAAAAACTGCTCCATCGTTTTTGTCAACTTAATAATTAGTAAATTTCCAACAATTCACTCCAGTGGCAACACTTTTCGAGTATTTTGTAAATTTTTCAAGTTCGTGGAGCCTCCGCGGCCGTCGCTCTCGCATATACCGAGATGCTTATTTTTTGCTTTTCTTTTCATTGATCCAGTTTTCTTCTTTTTTTTGCCGGTTATTGTGAAAATAATGGGGTTTATTCCTATTTTTTAACTCGTTATACAGGTCTTGGCTAGGGTCAGGGGGGGGGGGGGGGGGATAAACAAAACTTTCACTCAACTTTTAGATCCGTTTTCGAATTTCTCTCTCTCTTCCCCTCACTTCCGCAAAACCTCGAATTATATTAAATATTTAAATCCACTACTACGAAGGCACTCGATTAACGTGTTGCTCGATTGTTGACGCGCGCACATAATAGGAAATAGGCGCGGACAAACGTTTGCGTACAAGTTTAAGACACTCTGGTTTGCGTATATATGTGCCGAACGGACACGATTTCTTTTGCGAGGCTCGCAGATGTGAATAGAGAAAAAGACGAGAAAATTCGATCGGAGCGTATGTAACGTACAAAATTAAATAATCGATAAATAATTAGACGATAACTCGATATTAATAATATTCGTGGCAATAGCCTTATATCAATACGCACATGTACGTACATATATAAACGTTTCTATGTGTTTATATATATATGTATATATGCTATTTGTTAAATATACCTGAATCTAAGGGTGGGAATCCTTTTCTTCTTGGTAATCAACGAAGTTGCGGTGTATAATATAATAATAATAATAATAATGATGGGGGGTTGGGGTTGGGGGGGGGGGGGGTGGTAGTGCTTTTCGCGATGATATGCAGTGGTGCAGTAGTGAGTTTTAGTAGTTACAGTGAAAAGTAGTGGCATTTATGAATAGCTAATAAAATAATTAATAGAGTTAGCGGTAATAATAAACAGCGAATATCTGACTTATTTTCATCTATATCTTTAAACTCCGAAAGAACGTGTGAGCAGCAGTTCCTTCGTCGAGTTATATCATCGGAGATCGAACGCAGTAACGCCGCGTGACGATTGTCGTCTCGTCTCTATAATATATATATATATATCGTAGTTTATAAAAATTAATATACATGTTCATGTATATATTATTGTCGAACTGGTTGTAAATTTTTTTTTTTTTCGAAAAAGAAAAAAATTCATCAACAGACCTTTATTCTGTCTTCGGGTGAATATAAACTCTGCACGATGTCCCCGATTCGTGTAGTTCGTATCAATATAATATTCCATAATAATTAATAATAATAATAATAATAATAATAATAATAATAATAATAATTCATATTAATAATAAAGATAATAAAAATAAACTAAATCTATAATAACATTTGCTTTCAAGTATAAATTAAACGAAAACATTTTCTTGTTTAGTGTAAGAAGTGTATATACAAAATGTATTCGATTTTCACCACGTCACGTTTGGGTAGGTTTCTTTTTAATCGCTCTTATTTCCCACGTGTTTCTATTGTATCGTCGAGAATTTAAACGCATTAGGCTCCGTTTGTTACAGCATTTTCGGCTTCGAAAACTACGAACAATCCTCGACTCGGTCGAGAGGATTGCTGCTGATCGTTCCTTCTACTCCGAGTTTTACAATAAAATTATTAAAACTATTTTCATCCTAGAGCCCACGTCGAAATTTCTCGACGATTGCAGTATTTAGTCCAACCCGTTTCGCTTTCCGTACGCGATTTAATAATAGAATGTATGTTTATAATAGTTAATATTTCTATTGCAATAGTTACATATCACATTTTTTTAACGGGAAAGAACAATGTTCACCACGAAATTAATGATTTTCACGGGAAATGCATCTTTCTTTTGCTCATACTTGCATCACTTCAGTTCGCTCGCTCGCTCGCTCGCGCGTCCCCAATTCATTTTAATATTTAAAAAAAAAAAAAAAAAACAAAGCGGTTCGCTTTTTTTGCCGTGGTCGTGTGAACAAAAAAGAAGACTATGTCCGTGGCGTTATAGCTGATTATATTAAATAAAAAATTTTCGAAATTTCGAAATTTTCAATCACACACCCTACATTTTTTTGTTTTTTTTTTTTTTTTTCTCGTAAATCCATCAAATATCGACATTTTTCGAAATCATGTACAGGACGTTGCACTTGATTACACAACATTCGCTCTGACGCTTTGTCATTTGACTCGTCACACTCACACTCGTTCTCACTAAGCATTGGAAGACAATCGGAGTTAAACTACCATTAATAATCGTTTTTGTTGTTTTTTGTTTTTTTTTTTTTCGTTTTTGTTTTTCGTCACCGTATAATCTTTGATTCTCACCCAGTGAAACGTTAAGAGGTGATACTTGTCGTTTACTTTCGGAATATATATATATATGTATATATAAAACTTGGTTGTCATTCTCGAGCGAGCAAAAGAATCGTAACCGTATTATCAATTGTTTTGGAATATTGCAACGTCTCACCTGCCTCGTGTAATAAGAGTCGAGATTCTCGCGCAAGGGCAAAGTCATCGCGTAGTGAAATAAACGGAGGAACATAAAGAGGTGAATGTAAGAGAAAATATTCGTTTGAAATTGCAAACGCAGGTATCCACAGACGATTATGACATCGTCTTATCATTACCTTTCTCTCTTCGCTCTCACTATTTCCCTCACCGCTTCGACTTGCATTGCGTCTCTTCGCTCAGCCACGAGTCAATCAAGACTCGCGACATATCACTCTCGTTTATGCCCGACGAGCTTAATTATACGTATAAAAAAGGCAGAAAAGGGGGGGGGGGGGGCATGGAAAGCGTCGCATCTGTGACAGTGAAGAAAAAGCACGCGAAAGACATTTTCACTGCCCAATGTTCGATATACACATACGTATATAAATATATATAACTCATCTATGCTATATACATATGTATATGACGCTGTTAATTATATTTTTTCAAGACGATATAATAATGGGATTACTAAGATGAAAAGAATATTATTAAATTAATAAGCTATCTTCGAACGATAAGGACGTGAGTGGAATATCCGAACCCGGATTCGCGCAGTCTATAGGCATCATCATCTCCTATAAACACCAACGGCAAGGAAGTAATTTAAAGATTTTTCAAACTCGAAATTTACAGAGTAAAAATAAGAAAGGAAAAAAAACCGAAAGACTGTAAAACTTAAGGGACACGCGAATCAAGTGAAAAAAAAGAAAAAAAGAAAATATCGAAATTCGTCGGATGAGCTCAATGTGTAAAAACCTCAAAGGTAGAATTTGTGGCGTCGCTGCAACTCCCGCGAACAACCATCTTCTGTCGGCAATCAGGATGAAGGAAAGCACATTAATTCAGTGTCCCTTTTTCGTCTACTCTTTGTTGTTGTTGGTATATTCCGCACCTTCGAATCTTCTTTGAAGGAGTAAAATCGGGTTGAAAGTTAGTCTCGTTGAGAGAATGGAAGTAGTAGATGGAAGATCTCGAGGATATTAGATCTTGAGATGATCAAAATCTCCGATCGTGCTGCTGATTCTGTTGAATACCGGAAGTCTGGATTCGGCATTTGGCGATAATGGTGATGGAGTTCTTGGCGTCAAATCGTCGGAAATCGGGCTGTGAATTGCTCCAGGTGGACTTGGGCTGTGCCTTGCCGCCAAAAGACCAAAATCTTGACCAAAACTGAATGGCGTTGTTGGCGGATTGTTGCCGCAATCGTCGCTGAAGAAGCTCGCCATGGAGTTTGTCGGCGATTGGCTGAGGCTCGATGATGGTGAAACAGAGTCTGCGGTGCTACCGAGAGAGAATGTCGGACTGAGATTGAGGGGCTTTGGCCTTGCCGCTCCAATGATCGAGCTTGCATTACTCTGATGTTGCTGAAGCTGCTGGTGAAGCTGCTGCTGTTGCTGTTGTTGTTGTTGACGATTGTGGTGGATTTGGTGGTGCTGTTGTTGATGATGAGTCGAAAGACTGAGAGAGTTTGTCCGAAGTAACGTATTGCTGGTGTATCCACTGGGATTGTTCGTTCCAGATTGAATACCGAGACTGAGAGACGTTGTTCTCATTAATGGACTAGCTCCGGATGTCGTGGAACTCGAAGTCGCGGCAGCCGCAGCTGCAGCCGCTGCAGCCGCTGCTGCAACTGCGTGAGGCGATGATGTTATCTGCTCGAGTAGACTGATGTTGAGATTTAGGCTAGCGGCGGTCGAATTCAACAGTGGACTCAGTCCCATTATGTTCGGTTGCGTTGAACCCAATTGGGCGCTCACTTTCTGATTGTGAATTCTCGCCTCCTCGAAGTTGTGGATAAAATGGCAACGTGGTCCGTACGGGCAAAAGCCAATCGTGTGAAAGGTACGACATAGCTCAGTCTTGTATTTCGGATGACGCGCGAGATTTCGTAGCTCGCTGTAACCGTGAGCAAATTGACACTTGTCGCCGTATTTGCAGGCACCGCTCTCCTCGAAGGGACGGCAAAGTTCCGTCTTGTAGCGCGACGTTGGCTCGCTAACACTGCGATCGAGCTTGCGATGTTGCTCTATCAGAGTTACCAGAGACGTGTAACTGCGTCTTAGTGGCGCGTGACTTCCTGTGTGGCTCACACCTGATGAATCCTTCGGCTTTGATGGCGGCGCCGCGTTCTGTAATTCAAAAAAACGAGTCTCCGTTACAAAAATGTACATTTAATATTCAAAGTCTCTTATTTAAAATATTGATTATAAAAAGTCCCATTAACAAACGAATAACCTCGAGTCTTATTCCCAATTTTTATGTTATAGCAAACACCGTTGCTATATTCATATTTTGGCAACTTTTTCAGTTTCCATCAATCCTAAGTTCTACAATCGATTGATGGCAAATTCAAAGAATGATAATTATCCATTGATTCAGAAATAATTGTTGGTTATAGATGTGACAATTTATTTTATCGCATATTCTTCGATTAATTAATAACTTTTATCGAATATTAAAGTAGCAGTAGGGCGGACTTCTAATAAGGCGATAATCGGGATATTTTAGTGCAATGGTACACCGAGAGAAAAAGTTTTCTTGATTCAAAGAAATGGGTGGGTTTAATTTTTTTCATTGACTTTAAGGAAATGTTTCTTTGCTGCTTTCAATGAAATGGTGCATTTGAATTTCAAAGAAAGGATTTCATTGATTCAAGGAAACGGTTTCATTCATTCAATGAAACAGTTTCCTTGAGGGAACTATTTTGTTGGCTCTGTCTGCCAACGGTTAACGGGATCGCGTCATTCACGGTGAGCATTAAAAAAAAAGTCGACAAAAATAGATAGGCAGATATCGGTGTTTATTAAAATTAATTATTTCTATAACCTTTTGGCATCCAGTAGACCATGGAAAAACATTTTTTTTAAAGCAACCTCTGCCGTGTTTTCATTCCTTTACCGACATGTCATTTTATAGGTTAAGTTTTTCTTTTAGTGTCTCAAAGACGATTTCTTTGAAATCAATGATTGAAAGAACATTTTCATTAATACAATTTCATTGAATTTCTCATCATTCAAAGAAAATATAATATATTGATGTCAAAAAAATATTTGGGATTTTAATGAAATTTCATTGAATCAACGAGACTTTTTCTCTCGGTGTATCGTATAATGAGAAGGATGAGGAAGAGAGACAAACCAGGGAAAACCTCGAGGCATTTGAGGAGAAATCACGTGTTTCAACTGTACGGAAACTTTGATTTCCTATTAAATCCTCTGACTACGCAGGTAAATTGGTAAAGCCCTTGTTCCTCTTCACTCTCCCCAAAGGTTCGCCCTCTCCTCCAGGTATAATAACCCACCGAAACCGTAAATCCCCTTCTAGATTTTATAACCGTATTTCTACGGGTTCTGCCTCTTTTTGCCCTCATTCCTCTTCCTCGTCCTTTTCTCGTTCAAAACATTTAACGACCGGCCAAAGATCTTTCCAAAGATGAAACGTTAACCCGAGGATACTATACGAAACGGAACGAAGATTTCGTTCGAGGTAATAGATCTTTCCTTTTTTTGTAACTCAAGAAACAACGGAAATTCAGCGTTTAGTAACTAAACATTTTTCCAGTTATCGAAATTCGAGGCGATGAATAAAACTAGCAAATAGACCCAACACCTATATTAATCATATTTGTTCGAAATTCATTTTATACAAAAAACCAATAGAATTCTCTATCGAATTTGTTGAGCCTCATTAATTTATTAAAAATTTATCGATGTCTTTGTATCGTGAATAACGTTGATATTGTTAGCAATTTATTTACTTGACGTCAAATATCGTGTCAATCTCATCGAATTAAACTTTTGCTTGAGAGTGCACGTGTTAAGTATTCTTAATTGCAAAATACGACAACAGACATAGTCTGCGGGTAATAAAAATCCAGCTATATGTTTGGGCTAAGCTCGGGCGAATATTCTGCAAACCGAAAAATGATAATTCCAAGAAGATGACGACTACTTATATCTAACGAGTTGTCGGAGAAACGTAAATCGATAGTCAATGAGAGGGAATAATCTTGGCGACAAACACGTGTACCGCAAATTTACATAGTAGATTTCACCACGAAGAGACGACTTATTTTCCTGGCGACGATGCCAGCTATATTTAATTTATGCTACAACCGCGTTGGTCAACGCTCTCTCTCTCCCTCTCCCTCTCTTTCTCGTTCGTTTTTAACCCTCCCCTTGGTTTCTGCTTCTTTATTATTCTCTCTCTCTCTCTCTCCCTCGTTCGTTAAGCTTGCATCTATATGTATACATAGCGTTCTAAGTACGTACATGGAAACTTCCACGCGGAATATGCGGTCTCCCGGTGCGTGAGCTCTCGCAGTTGTTCGCAGCAGGCGCTAACGCCATATTCTTATTTTTTCCGCTTGTATACCAATGTATTCCGCGAATGGTGTAGTCTATATTTGCCTTGGTATACACCGTCTTGCTCATGTAGACGCGAACGTGTTTGTTGGCTTCGAATGTTCGATCGCATGCTAACAAGAATCTTTGCGCTTTTTTTCCAACTCTGACTTATCATTCTATTTCGTAAGGGCTGAAAGTCTCCGATCTATAATCCGTTGGCAACATGTGCCATAAATATCACGGATCAAATGTAACATATTGTCATTTTTCAGCTTTACACTGAGAAAAAAATCGTTGGAACCAACAAAACGTGCGCTTGCGGGCAGCGAAAAGCATATTTTGTCGATGAGACAAAATATTTGGCGATGGTAATCGAATAATGATTGGATTGATCAGCTGTTACTTCGATCAATTACATATTTCATTCGATCAAAAGAATATTCTTTTCGCTGCCTGCAAGCGCACATTTTGTTGGTTCTAACGATTTTTTTTTCTCGATGTATTATTGTACATGATCATCTTAGTGTTTTTAATGGCATAGATTTTTGGTCAAGCATTTTTCTCCTTTGGCAACGAACTTGAATTCTAATGGAATTTCATTCTTAGTTGCTATACTGTTTAAAATGTGTTATAAAAGGGAAAAGTCAATTGTCAAATAGAGTACAACAATACAACACAGCAGCGTGTACATTGTAGTGTAATTCACAATTATACAATGTGCAAAAAAAAAAACTGTCTATTATAAACGATTGATTTTATTGATGAGCAATCGCGATTTGTATTTCATTTTTCCAATCAGAGGGTAAAATCACAAAAATGTGGTTTTGCACAGAAATTACAAAAAATTGTCATTGTAAAAGAAAATGACAAAACAAAGACATTATCAAACAAGTGTTTGTTTGACAATGACTCGGCCAAACAATTAATACCGCCATATATATACTGTTAAAAATATTAAGAATAATTTTCGATTGCGGATAAGGGAAGCAGTTTTACAGAAAATGGTATTTTAAATTTGTTATGCAAGTAAGATGTTATATTACACTACTTTCTACTAAATCCTATGAAAATTAGGAAATTGAATTTAAAAAATTGTAATTTTACTGCACTCGGGTATTTCATTTAGTACATCATCTTATGAATAAAACTTGCGATAATAAAAATTTGCTAGCATTTTTAACAATGCAGCTGTGCTAGTGAAAGAGCAGTAGACTAGTCATATAGTTTCTCTTTCTACCTCTCGGCGTCTCACGAGATTCAACGTAGCGTCAAAAGGTTTCCCTTTTCGACGCAAAAGACCATGTCGAACCCTTTCACGAAGAAACTTGCTCTTTCCACTATTGTGATACGGATTGTAAACAAGTGCGCTCGCAATGCAGTCCATAGGTCTCTTTTATGAGCAAGATGAGTGAGCGAGCTCTAAATCACTCGGGGAATGCAAGATAATCGTCAAGATTGCAGATTAGAAGCATGTAAATATCTGTTTCACGAGTAAAGGACACTCGCTACACGCTATTTTCTTACATGTTAAAAACTCTATCGCAGTTGTTTTTATAAATTTCTAATTTTGTAGTTTTGCTATGTTTTGTAAAATTAAATGAAAAAAATCGATAATTTTATCGAACGTTGACTCGGTGAGACAAAAAAAATCTGTTCCACGAGTAAACGATACTCGGTATAAATTTTTTTGTTATTTTAAAAAATAAATTTCTAATTTTGTAGTTTTACAATTTTTGTAAAATAAAATTGGCTTGGTGAGAAATTGGTATACCGAAACGGAAGAAGATTCGCTTTCTTGTTTTTCAGCGAGAAGCAAAGTGAGTGAGCCAGTTGGTGAGTAAGTCGTGCCGGTCGGCTTCTCCACGAGACCGCGACGAATTTTCCGTGACCACGCGAGACGAGGCACACAACGGTGCACGAACAAGCAGACTATGTGCACTCGCAGAGTCACGGTAGAAAGAATCTCGTGAGTCGTTGTTACCTGCACTTGGGCTTGTACCAAACAGAGCTTTCATTCACCGATACCAATGCACTCACATAAATATATTTACTTTAATTAAAGCATTTTATTTTTTATCACAACTTGTAATCAATTAAAATAATTAATTGTTTTTTAATTAAATAATATTTAACTTTTATTCAAATAAATGCCTAATTCAAGCATTGTTATATACATATATATATATAATAGATATATGTATGTGTATATATATATATACACACATATATTTATTACTATTATTACTTTAACTATTTATTTTAAACAAAGCAAAAATTTCAGTCACTAATAATCGAGGTGCTGACGTGATTTTGAATACATAAATATTGACTAAAATGTTTGCTTTGTTTAAAATAAATAGATGGTTGATTGGAAACGATAATAGATTGAATAGTCAAATCGAGTTTCCTTCCATTCACATTAATGTCATTTCGTTGAATCAACGAAATATTTCTTCGCCGGCCACAAACGCAAATTCGGTAGGTTTAACAGAGTTTTTTTTTTCTTAGTGTATGCATTGAATTACAATCAATATATCGCTTTAAGTAAATGAAGATTCAAAAGAACAATGCTATCAAAGGTTCCCATTTGCATAATGCAAATAAATGCCACTGCCTCATGTTTGTTCGTAGCTTCGATGCATATCGAAGTATGTATAACTATTTTTGCCTTGTCCGACGTGCACGGTACTCTTGACGTGCAAGTGTGTTGATTGAAAAATTAGAGAAACTGTGATTCACAGTTGCATGGCTTCGAGCATTATTACTCGTGTCTGCATCAATTCCCAGAACTATCTACAGGTACGTGATTAATGCCACAAAAGGGAACAGTACATTAAGAAAAATTGTGCAAGTCCTGGCAACGACAAAGAAACAGGTATTCATTTTTAATCTATGCACAATAATTTATTTTGTCGTTAAGGTAACTAAAAAATTCTTCCAACTATCTTATTATAGTTGTGACGATTATTTTATGGTTATCGTAACAATAAAAAAAATAGTCGTATACACTTAAAAAAAAAAGTGATTCCTATTTTAGATTTATTTCATATGAAATTTTAGGAAATGGAGGTAAAAAATTAAATTAACAACGCTTGCTTTTGACATTGAAACAATGAGAAAAGCAAGCAATTTTAAAATGTGTAAACTAAAAAAGCGGTCAACAACATTGACATATTGTTTCTCTTCCTTTTGTCGCAGCTCCGGTTGTAGGAAAGTACGTTTATCACTTTTGGCTTCCTCAAGAAGCTTTTTTTTGTTGTGATTCGTTACTTTAATTGTTGGTTCTTCAATATTTTTTTATCAATCAAATCTAAGATTGCGAACAAACACATTCTATCATAACTAGTTTTATACTAGAAGTTATAGCGCGCCGAAGTTTAAAAAAAAATTTTAAATAGCGTGAAAACGAAATGGCTCAATAGATTTTGCTCAAATTTAATACCGATCATTGGTTTATGATAGTCCAACTTTGTACAAAATTTTAACCCGATATCTGAAAAAAATGTGGCAGAAAGAGCGCATACAGAAATTTTTGAAACAATTGAAAATCGCATTAAAACTGAATGACTGCATATATATTGTTAAAAACTGGACCAAATAAGGGGACGCGTCTATACAACTTTTTTTTATGGCGATTTTTTGACGTTTTCAAGTATTCCAAACTCGTTTACGTAAAGATGTGGAAACAGAATGTTTCACCAAAACAAAGCTTGTTGAGGAAGCAAAACGAATAGCCGCCACTTTATAGTTACCGGCGACAAAATTTTCTGCGAGTGCTTCCGATATTGGCTGTATAAAACTCGAGAGTTACTCGTACAAAACCTTAATTAAATGATTATAACAAAACGTAGCGCTACGGCTTTACAATGTCATTTTTTACTGCACGTTTCAGCCAAGATCCAAAGACGAACAAGAGGCATTTGGTATAGTCAAGCACAGTGTAGTATATATTCATATTATACTATATATAGTGTAGTGGGTATGCAGCGTACGATGCTTATGGTTGTACATACTGTACGTATTCCCTGGAGCGGGAACGAATGAGTCGCGTCGAGCTATACAACGAGATTATGGCAGCAGCAACAGCAGCAGCAGCACTATTACGCGTGAGAGAAAGCTATACGCTATAGTGCGCAGCGGAGACGTGGGTCTGGTTGGCTGGCTGGTTTCATTCCTGATCTCAGCGACGAATCTCCCGTTAGAACGGAGATTAAAACGAAATGGAAAGAAGCCGCAGCTCTTCTCAACACGCCGGAAGAAAGTAAAAGCTCTCTCTTTCTGGGCGCAGCATCGAGACTAACGATCGAGCAATCCGTGATTGCACGAATGCATTATAATAACACAGCTACGAACGGGTGGGACGTAAGAAATATAATCTAGAGAACCTGCTGCCGTCGCTATTGACTCACTCGGGTTACGACGTACGCAAGCAATTCCAATGGATTGAAAACAAGTTTATACGCTATAGAATTACGGTACATTTCCAAGAGGTACGGCCAGAGAATTACATTTCATTTTATTTTATTTCTCTTTTGCCTACGCGTTTTCTCTACGTATTTTATTATTATTATTATATACATATATTTTTTTAACAATGGAAGCTTGCGTTACATGGAGAAAATTATTATATCTTACATCGAATGGTATAATCGAGATAAAAGATTCATGCAAATAGATTGGAGCATTAAATTAAAAAAAAAAAAAAAAAAAAAGAAATTCAACCAACTAAATATATGTTCACGCGAGGAAAAATATTTATTTGATTCCAATGTGTTACATTGAAGTGCAATTAAAAACATTTTACTACTTCGAACTAAAAATGTCTTACAGATTTTCATCGAATTATAAAATAATCAAATAAGATTTACAAAACACACTGATATAGTTACTAAAGTTTTGGGGCTACTGCAAAATTGTAGAGAAAGACAAAATAATAATGCCGATATTGCGATATAAAAGAAAGCGCGTTTTAGGCTCTAGACGTATTAAAAAAAATTACTGTGTCGAAAATAAGTACCGAAGGTTTTCTTATTTTTTACACTACGATTGAATTAGCGTTAAAGCAAATCAACGATATGAGTTTAAAGAGTGGGTATGAGTTTATCACATGTGGCCATGGGCCAAAGATCCGGTGACGTTAGAGCTGGAATTACCACGAGCATTCGTTTTATGAGCGTAGACGATAAGAAAAACCAAGTCAGCACATGACTAGCTCGGCGTAAACCGGACAACCGGTACGTATATCGTTGGTTTAGACTTTACGCACATTCGATGAAACATTTTGCGAAAAAACTGCTGTAAGTAGCAAGTATTACAGACGCAGTAACAATTTATTGCGATGGTCCAAAAGCTTGGAAAATATGCAAGTCCTGACATCTACAAAATGACAGCTATTTATTTTTAATCCATGCATAATAATTTTTTTTTTTTGTAGTTTCGGTATCTATGAAATGATTATTTTGGCAACGACTACTTTATAGTTATCCTAAGTATAAAAAAATAGTCGCATAGGCTTCATACCAATTGCTGTCACTTTATAGTAACCGACATCAGAATTTTCACCGTTTGCCGGAATTCTTGGACAGAATTGAAAAGACACAAAAAATTAACAAACATTACAAGCGCAATATCAATTAGTTGCGATGGCGATTTCTTTCATTCACTTAAAGAAACACATTCGGAGAAAATATGCAAGTCCTGACAGTTGAAAAATGGCAGCCATTTATTTTTAATTCATGCATAATAATTTTTTTTTAGTTACGGTAAAAAAATGGTTATTTTTTCAACGACTTCTTTATGATTATCGTAAGTATAAAAATTTAATCGCATAGGATTAATACGAATTGCTGCAACTTAATAGTAATCGACGACAAAATTTCCACCGAGTGTAGGAATTCTTGGACAGAACGGAAGAGAGACAAAAAAAAATGACAAAGCAGCTAAGAGAGCGAACCGGCAGAGCGGTTAGCTACGCGCCGGTAGCTCCTCACCCAGTTCCCTCGTAACACAGCAGTAGCTAGACACTGTCGGCTGTCGGCTGTCGGCGGCGGACCCTCGGTACATTGGTTTTTGGCGGTTTCGTTTTTCCCTTACTCCCTCACCTCCCTAGCATAATAACCCTGCGCCACTTGTTGTGCTCGATTGGCTCGAGGTCGCTACCGAACTTCCTCATTCTTATAGCACGATTACTTTACTTACGCGCACTTTAAGGTAGCAAACTGCGTTTCACACCAATCAAATCGGTGTTTAATTTTACAATGATTTAATACATTAATCAACAATAGTAAACGATCATTTCTGTTACATCATTTGTCTTTAACTTTACTACAATTGTTTAATTCATTAATCAACAATAGTAAACGATCATTTCTGTTACAGCATTTCTCTTTAACCCACAGAAACACTAATCGAGATAGCACTTGAAAAGTAAACGTCTAGACTTTTTTTAAGTTGGAAATTGAGTCCAATACTCTGATTTTATTGAAGCAGAGCGACCACTAAAATTTATGCTGCACGAATAGAAATTTCTTTATTAAACGAAATTATTCATGTGTAAAAAAAAAAGTGATATTCGAGATTTTTTTTGTAGCGACGAAGAAAAATACTTATACAAATAACAATGAAAAATTCAAGAGCAACGGTAAACGACAAAGAATATATTGGACGTTACAAAAGATACACGAAACTCTTGTGGATATGACTGATGTTTTTTGTTGCATTTTACGGCAGACGATACGATTCTGAATAAGACGAGGCTTGGAGATGGTGGTGGTGGTGGAGCACTATAATGCGGAGAACATAATGATTCTTCTCCCGTTGAGGAGTTGAGTGAGAATAGGGGCTGGTACGATAAAGCCAGGACGAAGAACGAAAAGCAAGGTGCACGGAAGCCCATCTCACTCTTGTTAAGCACTCGTAAGTCTCTCTTTCTCTCCCCCTCACAAGTAGCAGCCACACAACGTCGCACCTTATTCCTTGCCTTTCTTCTTCCACTCTCTGTGTCAGGTTTCTTTTCAGGAATATGGGAAAATTTCACGAGCAAAGACTCGTGTGCGCGACGCCGCAGAACGAAGGAAGGAAGACCCCCACAAAGGCAAAGAATCATTCACGAGTGTGCGCAGTTGCTACTACTGCTGTTTTGCACGTGCGTGAGAGTCGCGTCTTCCTCACGGATAGGCGTAAACACAATGGACGGACGCGCGAGAAGCGAACGAAGCAGCAGCAGCACAAGTACAGCGCTTGCGCGCACCGCTTGCACTGCCCCGTCTCTGTTAATGTCGGAAACACACACGAGGCTTGTGCAACAGGTTTTTCTATTCCACCGTACGTAACTCACGAGAAATTCAACCGACCAATACGTTGTTTCGTACTAAAAAGAGATTGCGACTACTCGTAACCCCGAGTCTATGCGTTATTCTCCGTTTTTGAGGAAAGTATATAAGGACGCTCGAGAGAAATACATAAAGGCTGCGGTGGCCTGATCCAACCAGTCGGTCGGTCAGCTAGCTCCTCTTTCACGACAATAGAACACGTGTTTATCCTTCGCGTAACCGTTCTGCTTTTATCGCGCGAATTCTTTTTTAAGTCTGTAGATTTCAGACCACAATATATTTAATTGTATATTTACTATAAGAAAGGCTACATTTTTACTTCTTCAAAAGGCATATTTCCCGTTGAAAACGCCGAACACAGTAAAAAAAATGTTTGTAAATTTTGCAACTGTTTCTAGTCCATAAATGTGCACGATTTTTCAACCATCGTTTTGAGAATAACCAACGACTTTCTTTTAGCGACAATCAAGAAAATTTTTTTACCGAAACATAATGCGCCGATTTTGGAATATCGTTTTTTTTTTTCTTTTTAGTGTTTATTCGCATCTATTGAGATACATGTCCCGATTAATCTTCATTTCAATAAGAGATAACAAAGAAGATACTGTTTATAGTTACATGGTAATAGAATTATGAATTTGTACGTCATACTAAATTATTCATAAGAATAGAAGTGATAATGTATATGGGTTATTCCATACCAAGTGGGCCACCCAAATTTAGCATGGTCGCAAAAAGTGTCCATAATTTTTTCAAAAGTTGTTCAGAGTATTACAAACATCCATAAATTATTTCCGAATTTTAGCACCTATGATTGGCCCAAAATTTAATAACGATTCTTTAATTTCATTTTTTTTTCGTCAATTCGCTGTATATTCAAGATTACCGATCGTACAAAAAGTTAGTTGCTGTATAAAATTTAAGTTTTTGATTGTATCTACTTTTTAATAAACATAAATTTTCCATAACCGCATAAAAAAAATGTCCGCCATTTTTTGACAAAATAAAGTAATAATATTTTTTTTTTTTTCGTTGAGACAGATCATTCCGATTTTTCACAAAATTTCACAAAATTTCCATTATCACGCCTAGAAAGTGCAGAAAAATTGGCGTGATAGCAAAAAAAGTACAGAAAAATTGGCGCGATGGCAAATGAATGGCCTACTTGGTATGGAATGACTCATATGACGAGTTGTATTTCCGGAGCTGCGGGATTACCCTAGCCATATGAGACACGCGACGCGCAACAGGTAGTTTCGACCGTCAGAAATCGTGATGCGCATCGTTGATCTCGAAAGGACATCCTCGACTCAGGCTTTTCGCATTTTCAATGGGATACAACGAAAAACAAAATAAACCTTCGACTATCTGCAAGTTAAAAGCTAATACGATAGTTTTGAGATAGAGTAAAAAACAAAATTAAAAAAATCAGCCACCGAGCGTTATCAATCTCGTTATCAATTTACTAATGAGCGGTTGTGACGACGCGGTATTGAAGAAAGTTATCGCCCGCTCGAACGAAGACCGAGAAAACGGACGAGCGATCTGTCGACACTGTCACTACGAGAGTCGAGAGAAATCCTCGAAAGTTTCATCACGTCGGAAAAATGAATGACACCGAGTCGAGAAACAGGGACAAAAAAAGATGTTTCGGGTAGACAAAGAATGATTTATTCTTCAAGCCAACGAAAATTTTCACCGTGATAAAACCAGAACCACAAATCTCATGAAAAACAAAAAGAAAGCAGAATTTTCAGTCAGACGGAAAAAGAGGAAATATTAGTAACATTTGTTGCTCGTTGTAAAAGAAACAGTTCTCGGGGAATAGCAAAGGCGGGAAATGACAAGTAAGTTTTCGCGGTAGAAGGACTCACGCCGGAAATCGTAAGACAGAGACAGAAGACGACAGATACACAAAGCGAATGAATTGCGATTCGAAACTTGTGGTTGTGCACGCCTCTGATTAATAAGTGCGTTTGTGTTGCTTTAAAACTGTTTAGTACGAGTGGTATCAAGAGTAAAGCGGTAGAAGTAACCGCGGGACAAAGAAAAAAATAGCAACGGATCGTGTATTATTATAGTGTACTTTGGATAGCCGGACGCACGTTGTGGCTTTGCGACTCATGGCGCGTCTCGCACACGAAAATAGATCGGTCACTCGATGATGGAAGGGGTGGGGAGAGGGGAGGGCTTGTGCAAGCGCGCGGTAATTCCACGATTCTTAGCGTAGGTCGCTTACTCGGTGCACACACAACACGTTCATAGTCGTCACGCCCCGTGACGTTCATGGCTTACGTACGTTTCTATAGTTCGCCTCGGCAAATGTACGCTATGCGGGTATTGTTTGCCGGGTTCGTTAATTCACTTAAATACGAGCCTCTCACGTCCACGAATATCAAACACACATAGTGGCGTTAATAGTCCAACGTAGTATTTTATAATCACATTTTAAGTCTAATCGTATCAAATTCCGTGATACATTGTTGTTTTAAAAACTGCCGCACGTGACATTGTTAATTCGATCGTTTGTGAGTCGAAATTATATATACTTATGATTAAACAGTCCAACTAATACCCGATGTAAACAGTACTTTCAAGACCATTAGTTTAATTCGATAAAAAATTTATTACTTTGCGGCAAGACGAACATCAACGTCATTCATGATAGTACGAGCATTAATTTGGTATAATAATAATGACTTCAAGTGATTAAAGCTTATTTTTTATTCTCAAAAAATTGCTCATCAAGCAAGATAGAAAACTTCAGGTCTGTTGCATACATACAATTTTTTAAATCAGTAACTTTCTTGCATCATTATTGAAAATCAAGGTTTTGAGGATCTGCAATGACGTTGATTTTTAACTGAATTTTCTCGTGTCACGGAATATTTAATTCTAATGGAATGAAACTTTTGCCTTGGTATGTACGTATAAAGCATCCTCAAATACGCTTCGCTATAATATGGCATCATAGAGGCGTTGATATGCCAACACGAAGAGAATTTTAATCACAACCTCGTATATTAAATTCTGTGTGGATAAATACTCGAGAGCCACCGAGTCATTATTCGCTGTTCATACAATTTCTCGACTTACAAGCTCTTTGTTATTGTTTTCTTTTCTTCAAAAAGAAAAAGTTGGCGAGAGTAATTATTCGCGCCTCGGGGAGAGGTCCGAAGAGCCCGTGTGTTTCAGGACACGCGTCGTAGCTTTCGAGAGCGAGAACGTTACACACACACACACACACACATACATATATATATATATATATGTATATATATATTTCAGTGTTTCTTTCTTTTAACTCAGTCGCTGTCAAACGTTTTCTCTACGTTTATAAACAAGCTCAAGGGCCTCTGTCCGTCAATCTTATTTATATTATCAACGTTAAAATCATAATTTTTTAATTGCCAATAATAATGGAATCAGGAAAACTTCTAAATTCACTCAATTTCTTTACTATCCAAGTGTCAAGAAAAATCAATTTAATGGAGAATGCCATGGGGATATCGTTTTTTCTTTATTTTTTGTTTACATTAACCGTAACGAAAATGTATGCCATTTCTGATCGAATAAATATGGGGAACATTAACTTGTTTCGTTGTGACACAATGTTTACACATTGAATTACCAATATCCGGATATATTCTAAATAATGATGAATTATTTACGGGAGAAATAGAGGAATAGATTGAGGTTGAAACCAATGCGTGATTATAACTTTGAATAGAACACAAAAATATAGCCACATTAAGAAAATCGAATTCTTTGGAGTCAACTAAATAACATTTTAATCACGTTCAACTATAATTTTACCATTATATTTTTTTATTTAAAAATATTATGACTTGTCTCGTTGTACGTATGATATTGTTTTTTTGATGAATAAATTAGTGTTAGAGTTATAAATGTATCACGAAAGTGATATACAAATTAATTTCAATGTACCAGTTTGTTTAGCCTAAATAACTCATTGTTTAGTTTTAAAATGAAGTGAATAATATATTTTTTAATGGAGTAAGTTAAAAAAGTGAACGATGGTATGTTCAAGGCGACAACGCGATTAAAAGTCTCGTACCACACGGTACCACTCTCACGAGACCATGTAGGAACGTGCATATTGACTCAACTGATACGAGTACATCGTCATTTTTTTTTCCCGCAGTTTTGATAAATCGTTGGAAAAGCATTTTTCATTGGAAGTAAATTTTGCGATAATTAGCGTAGCCGATGTGTGAAATGTGGACCAAATTCTCAGTACCTAACAGAGAGAAGAGCCAAGAACGCGTACAGAGCTCGACGAGGTGAAACTTTGTCAGGCGGTAAGGAGAAACCCACCGTCACAATGAAGAAAGGAGAGTGAGTGAATGTGTTCGCGGTTAAATTTCCTGAGGTGAGAGTCGTTGTCGTCGTTGTCGTTTGTGTTGTGATACATGCGTCCTCCAAACACGCACTAAGTACTGTATATAGTATAATCCCTTTATTATATTTGCGTTTCCACATCGTACTTAGTTTCGCAAGAAACTTCTACAAAGTGTATATCACGAGAATTTGGATACTTTGGAGTCGGAAGGTGAAGCGAGGTCACTAAGAAATGACCAAGAGTATAATAGAAGACACTATACAGTAAACACTCTGTGTAAACGAGCGCTTTTTTAGTATCCACGCTTATACGATAATTATGTATCATATTTTTTGTTCTATTTCTCAACTCAACTGTAGGTAGAAAATCAATGATGCCGGTTTATATTCAGTAAACTCTCTACCATTTGGTAATGGGAGTTACGCGACCCTTGCAGAGGTCCAAGTTACCAGCTACAATTGTATTCAATTATTAAGCGGCAAGAAAAAAAAGACCGCGAAAATTCTACCGCATTTATTTTCAATAGAATATTATGAAGAAAAAAAAGAGAAAAAATGAAGGCGTATAATAAAACGATGATTGGAATGATCGAAGAATGACTTTGCCTATCTGTAACGCGATAGAATGATAAACTACCGATCGATATAGTATAATATTAAACTGTATACAAATTTATGATGCCGTTTTGAATTCGACAGATTTATATCTGTTAAAATGTAAATTTGTCTCGCAGCGATGTCCGGTGCTCCATAAAAGCAGTAAAAATTCTTGAAACTATACTTATATAGTGCTATGCGGTTTAAAGATAAGTACAGTAATGGTTGTGAGGTGGTCTTACCTTAAAAAGATGTTCGCTGCACTCGAACATGGGGGTGCTCATGACTGCGGTGGACATGTTTTTACCCTTTGGATTTCCGCACAATTACACTCGATCAACTTTCCTTCTTCGTGAAACTTGAGCGTCGTTGTTGTTACTACTAGCGTTTGCGTTTATCGCTAACGTACCAACGGAACCACGATATTTTTTGCTTTTTGTTGATTTTTTTTGTAAATCTTCCTTCCCACGACTAACACATTCGCTGAGCGCCGATTCGAAGCAGTTTGCTTTCCCTCCTTCACCACTCCTTATGTATCTGAGAAATAACGAGTAGTCGGATGGACGAAGCGCTGCCGATTTCAAACTGAGAAAACCTCGGACGACTCGTTCGTCGTTACTCGAGTTTACAACAACAACAACGATAATAATCAACTGTGAACCGTGATGCGGCGATGTGTTGTATTACAAACTCGCGGACACAAAAACTGCCACTTTCGTTGAAGGTTCTCCGCGCGATCGCGCGTGTTTTTTCTATCCTTCTTTCCTTCCCTCGTTTACCAATCGACTTTCAACAAACTCCAGATTTTCGTTTATCATGTATATGCACACCGGAAAATTAAGCTTTGTAATTATCGTCGCCGATTAATATCGATATAAAATTCTTTAAAAGAATCTTAATGATCTCTCGCGCACGAGATATGCCTTTTGAAAAATTCAATCACCAAGTTTAATTAATCGCGATTGTACATAAAGCAATGGTAGTTTGAATATTGTTGTCGAGGGAGCGCGGAGTATTTGAAACTTGGCACTTTTTTGGGTCTATGTTGTTGTGTATACTCTCGGGTACGTATCACGCGTCTCACGTATAGCCTGAGCTCTTTTATAGTACAGTCTCATAAGCTTTTGACTACGTTACTCGTTGCGAAGATACAATGTTACTCGAAAGGCGCCCGAGAGCTGACTGACGATTGTGGTTCTCGACCGGCGCGGCGAGACGGCAGCGTGAGAGGTAACTCTTGGAGTGCTCGGTACGCGAAAGGCGGCGCCAACTCGTCGGCCAATCAAAAGTCACGATTTACCGGCAGCTCTGTGCGCCGCCTGCGCGCAGTGCGCACCATTACGCGACGACGACGACGACGACGACCACGACAACGACGACAACGTCTCCCCTCTTTGCTCCACTCGCCTCCGCCGCATCCAAGTTCCCCGTCGTCTACTCTCCGAGCAAAACTTGGCAACCTCGCCCGCGCACAACCAACTGATACAACTCGAGCGAGCGAACGCTTTGCCGCCAGCAGCGTAACCGCGTCGTTGCTACCAATCCGCGAAAATAAATTCGGCTCAATACGGACGGAAATTTCGCTAGAACCGCACAAGCAGAGATAACGTCCAATATCTATTTTTTATTATATATACACATTGCCAATCGTATAATCGACGAACTTTACTTTCTTGTTTCTCTATTTTTAACGCTTTTCTTATCTGTGGCTCGACAATTCTGATGTGTCCGACTCGATGTAATAACGAAAATACTATTTATTAGTGTAATCTTGATAATGGTGGGTCTTCAATAGGATTTTTTTTTCATTATCTCACATATTTTCACTGATTTCGCGAGCTTATTTTATAGTAAAAAGTGTAATGGAAAAATGCTGTAGAAGATAGAAATTTTACGAGACCCCTAAAATAAAATAAGCATGCAGATTCAATCATATTAGAGAATGTTTTTATGTGAAAACATTGTAAGCCGCGCTTTGTCAACTAAAAGTCTACATACTCAAAAAGCATAACGGGGCATCTGAGAATGTTTTTTTAATACGGCAATGAGTATGAGTGTATTTTTTATTACACATATTGCGAATCGTATAATCGACGAACTTTACTTTCTTGCTTCTTCTATTTTTAACGCTTTTCTTATCTGTGGCTCGACAATTCTGATGTGTCCAAAACCGAATCGGTGTAATAACGAAAATACTATTTATTAAAGCAATCTTGATAATGGTGGGTCTTAAAGGCAATTTTTTCATTATCTAACATATTTTCACTGTTTTCGCGAGCTTATTTTATAGTAAAAAGTGTAATGGAAAAATGCCGTAGAAGATAGAAATTGTACGAGATCCCGAAAATAATAAGGATGCAGATTAAATCATATTATGAGATGTTTTAATGTGAAAACATGATAAGGCATACTTTTTCAATCAAAAGTCTGCGTACTCAAAAAGAGAATTCTTTTAATAGGGCAAAATGAGTATGCGTGTATGTAAGTAAGAAAATTTCTATCAAGTTACCATTCCAAGACTAATATGAAAAATGTTTTCACACCACGTAGCTTGTTTACTCATTACGATTTCTTGTTTCTTATAAAAAACTAATATGCGTATAAAGTATATGCCACACTGAAAGTTTCATTGAACAAAAAAAGAATGTCCTACTACTGAGAATAGCTCGACCCATTAGGTAGGTTGATAAAAATACGAATATCTGCGTACATTATAATTAGAATACAATATAGAACAAAAATTAACATAACTTATTTCAACTGCATCCATATAATTCTCGAGATTGTCCCGAAATTCTGTTTTCTAAAACTATGCCCACGGTGAATTTTTTTCGTCTCGAGTTGTTATCAAAACGAATGCAATGCTCTCGACGTGTTGCAGTTAAATCGCTATACGCAACGTTTGATATTGGGATAGTGGGGTCGAGTAGGGAAGTGAGTGGGGGTAAAGGAATAATAGTAATAAGCGAGGCTTCGTGACCCCTGGCTGCAGGAGGAGAGTTTGCTGCTTGCTGGCAGTCTCGAGCGTGAAGCAAAGGGAGGTAAAGGTGGACGGCGAAAGGTGTATGTCGTGTTTCTCACTTGCGCTCTCTTGCTCACGTCCTCCGCCTTCTTTCGTCTTCCTCTTCGTACTTGTACCGCATACTCGTACTGCATACATGTATACTCTGGTTGTACCCACACGTACACAGCATAAATATATATACGAGGGATTCCACGTCATTCCAGACATCAATGTCTCGGATCTTTTTGCAATTCGAGTATCTCTAGTATTCGGTCGAACAAAATTTTTCATATATTTATGTTGCACGATCGCATCAATTCTCGCAGAGTTACAAACCTATCGAAGATTTCGACTAGTTTTTTTTTTTAAATCCCGTTATCTCGAAAATGTCTAGTCAAAACGCAAAAGTGTTAAGGACCTTTTTTTATAGTTATTTTCATGGACTTTACGAAAAAAAAATATTTCGTAACTTGATTTTCTATGTTTCGCGAGAAAAAAACGACTTTCAATTATTCAAATTAATTTTTTGTCAATTATGGCAGTAAAAAAAAAGTGAAATATTTTTTTTCACTTTCTACGGACTTTTTCTCATAAGATTCTGTTGTTCACCAAATGGAGAAATTCGATTTTTGGATACTATAAAATAAAGTAAACAAAAAAAGTACAAATAAGTGCATAAAAATTAATGTATTCGGAAAAAAAATCGTTTTTATATTTTTTCCACCCTAAAGTTTACTCCATTTTCAGCCAAAGAAAATTGTTTCACCAGCAAATAATTTTTCGAAATACGTATGAAAATGTATATTCGAAAAAAGAAACATAAAAAATTGTGCCACCCCCCCATTTCTTCCGACATTTTATGAGAGTTTTAATTTTTTATTTATTTTTTAAACTCTCATAAAAATACGAAAAAAAAGATTGTCCCATTCCCCGTCTAGGCTTCAAATGTTCGTCTTTATGAGTATGTTAGAGATTTTTTTGGAAGAAATAAAAAATGTCCAAGTTTTCGAAAAATTGATTTTTATGTTTATTAATTAAAAATCAATGCTTCGGAGGTGTTGAAGAATGTTTTAAATAAATTTGCATAAAAGTATACTTCAAAATGAAAAACTTTTATACACGTTTTTTAACAATACGACTCATATCCAGGAAGACACGTGCATTCGAAAATTTTTAAAGGCAATTTTTAGAAATTCACAAGTGTGCGAAATATGCAATGAAAAATTTGAAAAAATAAATGAAGCATGCTCCATCCATTGTGGTGAATGACTAAAAAATTAATCAACTATATCGACGATGGTCATGATAAAAGGTAGTCTAATCCAATCCAAATGGTCCAATCGGTGTATAATACCCCATGTATATATATATGGGGCATTTCATAGGTTATCGACAGGGTCGCGACCCTCACTTTTTTAATTTTGTTTTCCTTTTGAGATGTTGTAGAGCAATGTATAAAAACACTCTAGAATTTTTTTTAGATTAAATTTTTTTTTTTAATAATCTAAAATTTGATTTTCTCAAAAAGTACGTCGACGATTTAAAAAATTTTTTTTACAGTAAATTCTTTGTTTGTAGGGCGAGGCCTAGATTATCAGCTAAAAATGAAGCAAAATTTAAAAAAAAAATTTAAATACCCCAAACTTGAATCTCTCTAAAAGTACGCCGATGATCTTTTTCAAAATTTTTATAGTAAGTTCTCTGTCCAAAAACAAAACTTTTGAGACTAGGACGAAAATCGGGGGCTGTCTAGAATAGCAACTAAAAATAAAATTCTCCCGTAAAAAATTTTTATTTTTAGTTGCTATTTTAGACTGTCCCCCATTTTCGTTCTAGTCTCAAAAGTTTGTTTTTGGACAGAGAATTTACTGTAAAAAACAGAAAAAAAAATCGTCGACGTACTGTTTGCGAAAATCATATTTTAGGTTATTAAAAAAAAAACAAATTTTTTAAAAAATTTAATATATATATCAAGAGTCGCGGCAACGACTCGACGCCAAGTTAAAAAAAAAAAATTTATATATATATGGGGCATTCCACCGGTTATCGACAGGGTCGCGACCATCACTTTAAAACTTTTTTTTCCTTTTGAGATGTTGTAGAGCAATGCATAAAAACACTAGATTCTTTTTTAGATTAAAAAAAAAATTTGTTTTTTTTAATAACCTAAAATATGATTTTCACAAAAAGTACGTCGTCGATTTTTTTTCTGTTTTTTACAGTAAATTCTCACATGTATTCACAGCATCCGTCTCTCTTTGATTCGCTAAGCACTGTACCTAGATGCAGTAGGTGAGTGAGGAATCATGCTCGCGCGTTCACTGTTTGTTCGTGAGCTCAGAGGCGAAGGAGACTGGCAGCAAGTCGTCGACGACGACGACGGTAGCGGCGGCGATGCAGCGGCCACCGACTCCGTTGCCGTGCGCCGGTGAACGCTCGCATGAATGAAGACTAGTCTTCTATTCATGCGCGGCTGCGCAGACCGCAACTACGTCTCCTAAATAGTCATTGTCGATGCTGTTATTATTGTTGCGCTTGAGGCCAGTTATTGCCGGTGTCGCGACCGCTGGGACATTGGTGTACTCACAGCGATGAACGAGCTCTTTGGTACTTGAATTACTCTTTCTCCCTCGAGGACCGTTTTTCGGTTTATTTGCAGATGCCATCTTAAGATTATTTTTTAATTCGTTTACCTGTATTGGCAATAATCTGAAAATGGACAGAAACAAGTCTGCAATGTGAATGCCTTCGTCCAATAAAATCTCTACTACAAAACTACTCATGTGCACACGAATAGTTGGTCATAAAATATCTTTACACCGAATAGACACATCTACTCGAGAATTAAGTGTTTTTCGAAATTAACGATGATTTGCACATTACATATTCAATGAAAAGTTCAAATTCATCAGAATCTCTATACTTTGCGGGAAGAAAAAAAAACTTGATAAAAATCAACGTTATAAGAATACTAAAAACATATCAATGATCCTATCAAATAGTTCAACAAATTTGATAGGATCATTGTTTTTATTTTTTTTTGTTTTTGTGTAAAGTAAATTCTCGGATTTTCCCAAATACTTATCATTTTTTTTCTCAAAATCTAACGGTTTGGGAAATGCCGTCTTAGAGCATTTTTCAAGACTTTCTGCGGAAATGTTCGTTCAATGATCCAAAAATCTTTTTATATGTATATAAAACATGATAATTTTTGTAAGTAAAATATAGATTTTTATCAAACTTGTTAAGTAATTATTTTAACGCATTTAATTTTTTTTAATTTAATTTTTTTTAAATATATTTAATTTTATTAAATTTTATTTTATTTTATTAAATTTTTTAATTTTGTTTAATAATTAATTTTGTATTATTATTATTAATAGTTTATCGATCCATTGTACCATATATTACCAAATCAACATTTTTAATACTGCGCAATATAATCTCGATTATATTGCGATTTGGAATTTGGACCATGGATAGAGGGATCAAGACTCATCGTTCATACAAATTTTTGTTAAAATCCACTTCATCGTTAAATTATTACGCGTTTTTTAATTTTTTGAAAAATGTCTGTTTACGCGATAACTCTTTCAATTTTCGAGATATTGATCTTAAAATTGGTATGAATTTGAGCTTTCATATGCCGGTGATCGCTATTGAATTTGGTTAAGATCGGTTGAGCCGTGAAAATTTTATGATGTTTTGAATTTTTCAAAAAATTGACATTATCGCTCTATTGTAACTTTTGCAAAACTTAAGATAGCGAGCTCAAATTTTGTATATAAATGAAACAATATTCAGCCATTATATATGTATAATTTAGTGACGAACGGTATGAAATTTTTGATTTTATGGAATGTTGAATTATTTAAAAAAATATACATTATCACATTCACTTCGGAAACGCTTTAATAATCACGAAATAACGCAATAACGAAATAGGAAAAGCGAATCCACAACATGTATATTTATCTAATTAAAACAAGGATGCAAAGTAGAACCTTGCACATTGCTTCATCATTATTTTTCGCGTTTTACAAAGCTTCCTCTATGAGGAAGCCAAAAATTGAATAACATACTTCCTCTATGAGGAAGCCAAAAATTGAATAACATACTTCCTCATAGAGGTAGCTTTGTAAGAAGCGAAAAATAATGAGGAAGCAATGTGCAAGGTTCTACTTTGCATCCTTGTTTCATGATGCATCAATTCCTGAATGATTTGCGAATCTGTAGTACTTTTTATTTTTTCTCTATCTTTGATCTAAGTATGTTAATTTTCGATTTAAAGATCAATATTTCCAGCCCTCCCGTGAGCGCCGTGTAAAAAGATCGATTTTCAAGTTATAATTGTTCATTCAAATACTCGGTAAAAGCCTTCAAGATTTCGTGCAAGTAAAATTGAATAGCTAAATGACAACATATCAAAAATTCATGCATATGAGTTTGGATTGCCTTCACGACAGAACTACCTTAAGAGAAAATTGCCTATCAGATCTCAGATTGATTCGTCATGAGTGCGCAAATCTCCCGACTATAATATGCAAATGATTATTATTTCACAATTCTTCGTTCACCAAAGTTGTTTATTAATTATACTCTTATTTCCAGTCAGGAGTTTATAAATTTTTCGCAAAGTTTTTCTCTAGAATTCTCTGATTAAAGTGAAAGCGAAAATACCGCTGAGAACTGTCAGAATAAATGACAAGCATGGTGAGGGAGAAGTCGAGCGCTCTTGTGTTATTTTTCGTTCTCTATGTTCACGCAATAGGCCAGAACGGGTCTGCCCGCATGTCCAACAATTTTGAGTTAACTCGCTCTGTATACCTACCATGACCGTACTTATAATGGTGCAGTATGGATTCTGGTGGCGCTGCCGCTTTTAGGGTACCTCCGTGACGAAGAACGATTTCCATTAGTCGTTATATTTAGCGACATGAGAATCTTTACGGGGCTAGAAAACACACCCCTATGCGTGGGGTCTCGAAAGAGGGGGCGTCGAGCATGCGACCAAACGAAACTGGTAGATGACGTCCACAACCACGACGAACGTACTATAACCCCCATCTGCCCGTATGCTATGGGAAATACCGCGACATACCTAATTGGCTCGCACATTGGGTGAGTTTAGCCACGTGGCTGGCTCTCCCAATGGTTAGCAATGGTCCCAATGGGTTTGTCCCCTCCTGGTAAAACAAAAAGATAGAAAACGATTTCTTTAAATCCTATCGTTCCGAATACGGATTTTGGTTCGCGAATTTACGAAGTACTATCATAAATTTATGATCGAGATCCTATTTATTTTTTTTTTTTGTATTTTCCCGAGCAGAAATTAATTCAAATTGTCTGAAGTACCGTCAGGTCCGGATGAGGCATCGGTCAGGCATGCCAGTTCAGGCCAGCCAAATAAGGCCCTGGTCCTGCCCGGATCATGTATCGGTATAATATTTGAAAACTGGCTAGTCTGAAATATTCCGATCGGGAATTCCTGATCCGGTTAGCTAAATGAGGTCCTGACCCCGCCCAGATCATGCATAAGCACAATATTTAAAATATGGTCGAACAACAGCTTTCCATATCTGGTTGATTTAAAATATACACCATTTCAGACGAAATTATCAGAGTACGGGAAGAGCATAGCTGATATTACCGGTGTATAATAAATAAATGAGAGATGTTTCCTGTATAGTATCGCTTATTATTGTAATACTATCGATTAGAAATAGTTGTATTTTTATGTATGTGTTTCACACAATTATTCATGTATAAGGGAAACAGCATATATTTTCGGCGACTGCGTCACTTATATCCAAAATCATTATTTTGCGATCGATTGATTTTATCGTAAACATTTTTCGACGTTGCGTGTTTTTACGCGCCACATCTAAAAAATTGATGATTCGCATTGATATATGTACATAAATCTTTTAACACTCCACACTGTTCCTTTTATTTTTATTCTGTTTTCGTCTTGAGTTTTGTATATATTTTGGATCTGCAAGATAGTTCCACTATTTTAAAAAACCCCATTATTCGGCAATTTGTTTGAGATTATCAGTCTTTTATATGTCAATTTGTTTAGCTAAAAAATAAAACAGTAATACTTCATTTTTAAATCTTCCACGACCATGTACCAGCATAAACTTCCAGTTATTAAACTGGCGTTATCCGTTTTATGTATATTCGACCTTCTCATTTTTTACTATGGACCAGATCAGCAACCTGTTAACGGCCGAATTTGCAGCCTGATAACGCCCGGATTTGTAGCCTGATTACGGCCAGATCAGAAATGGAATTACATGCCATATCAGGACCGGATAGAGCCGCCTTATCCGGGCCCGATTACTAATTAAGGAAAACCGGGTGAGGCCCGGACCTCAGCCAGAACAAATTTCTGCTCGGGTTACAGTACACGCAGAGAAAAAATTGGTTGTCCCAACTATTCACGTGGTTAAATACGCTACAACCAACAAAATTGGTTGGGAGAACCAAGTATTCGGTGTCACAACCAACCAACCGAGCGTCACAACCAATCCATTGGACGTAACAAACAACCGATTGGGTGTGACATCCAATAGTTGGCTCTCCCAACCAATTTTGTCGGTTGGAGCGTATTTAACCACGCGAATGGTTGGGGCAACCAATTTTTCTCTGTGTATTGACGGGACAAGCCTTTGAAAATATATAATAATAATAATAACTACATAATTATACCTTCAACATAAACATAAACAAAATATACAAAGGGGTTAGGCTAGGCTCAGTCGATTAGGCGCAAATACTCGTTAATAGTGCACATATGGGACATTCCATATCGACTCGACCAACGGCCGAACCTCAACTTCCCAAATATGGTTTGCGATTTTTTATGTTATTCTTTCACATTAAAAATACACGTAGGATTTTTTGCTAATTTTTTCTACGTTTTTAATTATAAATATTTAAAGCTAAACAAAAACCGCAATTTTTTTTCACTATGATATTTACGTTTTTTTTTTTTAGTTGAAAAATACTACGATGAAGAAGAAACTTTTTGGTCCTCAAGCCGAATATTATTAATTGCAACAAGCATTTTGAATGCGCCATCGAAAGTGCAGTGATTGTTTAATTATATTGCGAGGGATTCAAGGATTTGTGATGATTTTTTAAAAATCTGCTCAAAATCACCGAATATGATTCCCTGCTTACGTACATAATACGAGATGGGTAGTTCAAGTTTTGCGAAAGTTGAATAAAATAAAATCAATCACAAATAACATTAAATACGCCTGTACTTATGAAGAACTATTTTACGAAACTAGAACAATTAAGCTCTTTTTTTGTATTGTTTTTTTGTTTATTAAAAAGCTGTAAAGTCGAAATTCACCATATATTATGTCCAAAATTGCAGCAATGAAAAACGTGCTTCAATTGTCTGTCAAACTTTACCTTATTCATACGGATATTTTCTCTGAACCACTTTTCTCGTTGTTTTAGACCACTCTAAGTGTGCGAAATAAAAATTTCGAAAAAAAATGATCCAGCAAATAAAAAGAAGGAACAAAAATCTTGAATACAAAGTTTTTTTCGATGAGGAAGCAAGAAAAAACAAATAATTTGTTGTACCTGATGGTTTTGTTAATTACAAGAAGAAACGTTATCCGATTCGTGGTCACCATAATTCACAGGAAACATCTGACCATGGGTATAAAATCGATAATTGTGTTACCTTTTACGATGAGCGTGACCTCCGTAGAGCCCCTGAGAACTGGCGTTCGCGCGGCACTCGACATTGGACCTCCGTACTGAATTATCGGTCCGCGGTTTGCGGGAGCTCATAGAGAGCTCAAGAGATTCGCTTCCTGATGTGTATATAGAGTATACTACTTAGGGGCGACCTCGAGGCCGAGACTTCCGGCTTTCGTTCGCGCCAAATGTCATTTGCCAGTGCCGCCGTCACTACGACATAGCTGATCAGTACGATCAGCAACCGCAGCAGCAGCGGCAACGGTAGAAGAATGTCTCGTTGTACCTGGCCAAGACGGCTCTGCACTGTTAGACATTTTTGTATGAAAATTAATATAAAGTATTCCAAGTTTTTTTTGCAGATACACGTATATTAAATTTAATATACAACAAAAAAATTTGTCAAATTAATATACAGTATACTAAACTTCAGAAAAGTTGCGTTTATAATATAATCTTTGAAATTTTACAACATATCTATGGAGCATTCCATCCCGATTCGACCTGGGTCTGACCCTCAACCTTCCCGATTTGGCTCGTAAATTTTTGTAGGATTGGTTAGACCTTCAAATACACCAGATTTTTATTTTTTATTTTTTCTATGCACATTTTTTTAATTATTTTTTTTAAGTGTCATATCAAATGCCATAATTTTAAAATCTGAAAAAATTCTAAAAAATACTTTGTTGAATATCAAAATTTTCTAGCTTGGAGCTAAAGTGTGGAAGATTTTTCTTCATGTACACGGAAAAAAAGGCTTGGTTACATACGCGCTAGCCGATTTCTTCAGACCAATCAGATTGTTGGTTATGCCAACCAAGTTATTCGTTGTATTACAATGCGCTTGGTGGCGCTGACCAATAACTTGGTTGGTCTAACCAATTAATCGGCTGGCGTATATATAACCAACAGCTTGGTTGTTCTAACCAAGCATTTTTTTCCGTGTACTTTTTACGCTTTATATATTAAAGCATATTTAATATGCCGTATCTGCAAAAGAACTTTCAATACATATATTAATTTACAAAATATTTTTAACAGTGCGCTCGTTCACTGTACAAAATATTCGGAAAATTCATATCAGGAGTAACAGCCCGTCCAGTCAAGATCAGACAGACAAACCGTCGTGTGAAGGCAACATTAATTTCTTTTTTAACTTGGCGTCGACTCGCTATCGCGACTCTTGATGCTGTATAGTGATTTAAGTAATGTATTTTATTTTAACTGAACCCGTGTATAAAATTCAATTTAATATGAGGCATTATACACCGATCGGACCACCTTTTATCACGGCCATTGTCGATATAGTTGATTATTTCTTTAGTCGTTCACGCCAATGGATGGAGCACGCTCCATTTTTTTTTTTTTTTCAAAATTTTCATCGTACATTTCGCGCACTTGTGAATTTCTCAAAACTGCTCTAGAAATGGCTTTTAAACACTTTCGAATGCACGTATCTTCTTGGATATAAGTCGTATCGTAAAAAAATGTATATAAAAGTTTTTCATCTTGAAGTATACTTTTATGTAAATTAATTTTTTAATCTTTTAACTCCTCCGAAGCATTGATTTTTAATTAATAAATATAAAAATCGATTTTTCAAAAACTTGGACATTTTTTCTTTTTCTGAAAAATCTCTAAAATACTACTATAGACATGAACTGCCATCTTGTCTAATTTTTTCCATTATTAATAAATTTTTTTTCGAAAAAAAATGGCCTAAAATATCGACACGAACGTTTGCCCACTTTGGATCATAGCTAAAAAATGTTGATATCTTATACAGGATTTTTGAGAATAATTACAAATTGTTAAATTGGGACGCAACATCTTTATTTAAAAAATTCATGAAAGCAAAATGTTTCAGCAAAAAAAATCTTGAAAAAATTTAAAGTCTTTTTTCAAGCACATAGAATAGTATTACAAATTACAGCACACATTGGAGAGGGTCAGAGTTGAATGCTTGTTGCGTTAGCCAGGAATACCTCAAGTACATTCACAGCAGTGATTCGAATATAAAAACGACTGACATATGCAAATGCCCGATGTCAGGTTTTTTTTCGTGCAGTTTTTAAAAAGGATGTATCTCCATAATAGTCGTATTACGACGAGCAATGGCTCATTCTGATTATCGGGAGATCCTTAATCGACTGACCGTCCAGATTTTTAATCGCATTAGTTGTTCAAAAGTTGCAGCCATTTGTATGTCTGAAGTTTCGTTAGAACAGCATCATCAAACGGTTATATCTTTCGAACTACAAATAGTATTTAAAACCCAGACAGTCAATCGATAAAGCATTTTTAAATATACAAAATGAGCTATTGCTCGTCATAATCGGACTTATATTACGTTTTATGCCTTTAAAAAATTGAATTGAAAAACATGACATCGGACATTAGCAGACATCAATCAATTTGTTTTTCAAATTATAGTTGTGAATATATTTGTATATTAAAAACTAATACTGCTATGGAAGTAAAGCCTCAAAACACTTGATTAAACCACCAGAAATTATAGAAAAGTTTTTAAAAATTTAGCACTCATCTGACTAGCGTGAATCACGCAGAAACCTCCTTAATAGAATCCAATAGCCGTTCACGTTGCCCACATACAACGCGTTGTATCCTCATTGCGTGTAATGAAATCCGCCTTCCTTCGATCAATGAATAAATTTGAATGTCTCGCCAAAGCTATGAAAGGTACGAGTAGCTCCATTAATCGATCGTAATAAAATTTTAATCCCAAAGACGTATATCAACGACTGACCTTACTTAATTCGGTGAATGGAAAATAGTTTAAATAGATTAACCGAATGTCTCTTGAATAAATGGTAGCTATTATGCGTCTAAGGTCAATTCATGAATGAGATATTAGTTGTCAAAAGTTATTTATAATCGGAGATGCATTATTACTGTTTAATGAATAATACAGTTTGTTAAACGACGTAAAACAAGTTAATTATAAACAGGTTTCTTTGTGAGTATAGCATTGAATATGGCTTTTCGCCAAGGTGAGATTGTTCTGCTAGACATTCTCTATCAGTTTAGTCACTTTTTCCTCGATTGCCATAGAACTGCAAATAATTCGCCAGCTTTTACTATATTGCTTGAAACTACATTCTGTTATATTCGTCGAAATTTTCTTATTTTTCGCATTGGATTTTTCTTGGACGATGTAAATAAGACAAGAAAAATAAAAGGTGAAAATCAAAACAGATTGATTTTTACAGCAACATTGTTTTTTTAAATGCTATTTATATGTTCCACTGAGAAAGAAGGAATAATACAAAATATTTGTATATTTAAACAACAATATTTTTTTTTAACTCGAGCCTTGTACGAGGAAGTATGCTGACCAAATTCGGCTTTCTTGTAGAGGGAGCTTTGGGAGATGTGGAAAATGAGGAGGATACAATGTGCAAGTCCCGACTTTGCAAGTTAAAAAAAAATTCTTCTAATTCAATGTTGTATAAAATGCTAACGTCTCAGTTGTTTTTGTTACCAAATATTACCAAATTCGGTACCAACATCCTTGCACGTGATTACGTACATGTTTCAAAACAGGCCGTTTTGACAGATGCGTCATAATCAAAAGTCATAAACAAAATCCAAAGTCCTCTATCGATAGTTACCAAATTTGATATCTAGGATCGTTGAATATTAGTGCATCCCTAGTAGAGAAGTTGAATCAAATTTGTCGAAGTTGACTCCATTTGGAACAACTCGGTAATATTTCGTTAGATGAAAATTCTATAAAATCCCAACTTCTTTATAGATTCCGCAAAAATTCAACAACAACCGTCCTTTTACGTAACATTACTTGTTAAGAACTGTTTAGTTCATTACACTGAAAAAAAAAAGACCATGGTATTTCCAACAATAATACCATAGTAAAAAATGTATAATATGTGGAACCATATTTTATAGTTGAATCAGCTTTTATATGGTTTACCGAACTATTGTCGTGAAGTTAAGGAAACTATGCAGTTGGGATAGTGAATCTAAATATGCGCCACACTTAAGAATACTATAACTTATCGTTAAAACTGTAACAATAAAATTATGATATATTTAACACATTTATAAAATCAACACTGAGAGAAAAATATGGTCGGAGTAACCATATTTTTACTTAACTTTTTTACTTAAAATACGTATGGTCGGAGTAACCATACTTTTACTATAACATATGTTTCCCTGAGAGGACGGTAATGATTTATTGTTACCGCAACAATGAATATTGTAACCAACGACTAAATTATGATACGAATAACTATTTGTATAGTAGAACTCATTATATTTTACGTGTTTGTCTCATGCATTTTTTCAGTGTATGGTTATCGTAACCAATAAAAATATAGATACTATGTACCATATTTCGTAGCTATGTTAATTATTTCTTTATGTTAGTTGCAACTATTCGTTCTTTTACTATTTATAAAGTATTTTGAACGGTTGTAGAACAATAAAGGCATATAAAATTCATTGTCATTTTCTAATTATGTTTATTTATTCCTATCATCCAGTATAGTAAATGATGAGATCGGTTAGTAGTTCAACATATTTACTATTTGTTGCTATATTCATAATACTTTTGTGTATTATAACAAAGGTATGGTGTAGAGCAAACGCTTGGATGTGGATTTCTTCTTCTTCTTCTCCTTTCCTCCTGGCTATCGCCATCTTTGGGCGGCATGTGCCACTGGATGTGGTTTTATATACCATGTGAAATGACTTCTTGTGAATAGTATGTTTTATATTTATCATGGTCAACCATCACATTCGATTTCGTTGATAAAACGAAGTGTGTATGGCAAAAAGTGTTTTGTTTATAATTACTTGTAATATTTATATTTTTGCCATATTCACTGATAGTAGTGAATATAGAAGAGCGGGATATCGGCATACAGCGACTTTTTTCCCAATGCTCACTGTTGCCGCTGGTCAGTTGTGAGTCGGACGTCGGAGTTAGACAAAAATAAGAAGTGACGAAGATTGAATATTCCACCTCTTATATAGGGGCCAGATGACAATTCGCTCGCGAGAAAGTTCTATCCCGTTGGCCATCTATCGGAACCGACCAAGGGAACTAGGCAGTGCGTGAGATTTGCATCATGGACGCTTGCGGACAAAAATTGATGTTGAATATAACAATAAAATATTGCAGCGAATACTATGCATTATTACAAGCGTCCATGATGCAAGTCTCACGTGCTGCCTAGTTCCCTCGCTTCCGATAGATGGCCAGCGGGATAGGACTTTCTCGCAAGCGAATTGTCATCTGGCCCCTATATAAGAGGTGGAATATTCAATCTTCGTCACTTCTTATTTTTGTCTAACTCCGACGTCCGACTCGCGACTGAGCAGCGGCGACAGTGAGTATTGGGGAAAAAAGTCACTCTAAGCCGACATCCCGCTCTTCTATATTCACTACTATCAGTGAATATAGTAAAGATATAAATATTAGATATTACTTGTAATTATATACAAAAGACTTATTGCCATACACACTTCGTTTTATCAACGAAATCGATAGTGAGTGTGGACCATAATAAATGTAAAACATACTATTCACAGGAACTCATTTCACATGGTATATAAATCCACATAGAAGCGTTCGCTCTACACCATGTTTGTGTTTATAGTACACAAAAGTATTGTGAATCTAGCAACAATAGTAAGTATGTTGAACTATGGACATCATCATTATTGACTATACAGGATGATAGAAATAAATAAACATGACTGGAAAATAACTAAATATTTTATGTGCCTTTGTTGTTCTACAATGGTTTAAAATACGTTATAAATAGTAAAAGAACGAATAGTTGCCACTAACATACAGAAATAGTTGACATAACTACGAAACTATGGCACGTGATAACTATATTTTTATTGGTTACGATAACCATAAAAACATTGTCGTCCTCTCTGGAAAACATAGTTTATAGTAAAAATATGGTTACTCTGACCATATTTTTTTCTCAGTGTAGCTAAAAAATTGCGGCAACCAGAGAGCCTACAAAGTCTCATAAAATCTGACAACGTGGTTCAATTTTTTATAAATTCTTCACAAAGAAAGAGTCGATCCCTCTCTAGCGGTGTACCAAATTTCAGCTTGATGATTTACACCTTTCTTGAGATACAACAATTTGTATTTGGCAAGCCTGCTGCACACGCACACGCACACGGGCATACTCCCACGCGCATACCCACACGCGCATACGCACACGCACACGGACACGCACACGGACATACCCACACACACACGTCTCGATGTTTTAGACCATTTTAAGCTTGGATAAAAAGCTTCTTCTATGTGAAAGCAAAAATCAATATTGAATAATTAATACAATGAATAAACGAATCGAGTGAGTTGGAAATGAATATAGTGGTAATGGGATAGCAGCAATATGATGTGGTTTTATAATTTGCGTGTTTTCGAGTGTATATTATCGACAGAAGTGTAGTATATACTATATTTCCCAGGATTTATCGTTATCGCTCGGACGATATGCCTATAGCGTTCTCGTATATAGCCCGCTCTGAGATTGTAATATACGCCGGCGGTCGTTCTCAGTCGCCACCGGAAGCGATAATGGAGTCTGCTCGAGGATAACTTCTTATCTCTCGTATCCCATAGCGTTCGGAACCACACTCACCAGTTTCCTTTATCGTTACGGTCACTCGTCCGACTGCGCTTACCGATCTTCGTGTCAACTTTGCTCAGAAATACATCTTGGTTCAAAACCCCCGAATAAACACCGCCTTTAAATCGTACCCATCATTCTCATTTCTATTAGTTAAAAGTAACAATTATTTTTTCTACTGTTAATTTCCATTTTTTCAGTCTTTCTGTATGATAACAAATGTTTATTCATTTTGTAACAACATTTTTTTCTACACACACCCTTTTTTCATAAGTTTATGACCGACTTTGTTGGAGTTACAAGAAAATTTCATATTTAATTAACGGAATAATTTTTATAAAATGTAGCTAGAAGAATTTGCAAAATTTTTTTCTATCTCGTTACACCGATTGTAAAGTACACTGTAAAAAAATCTACTTGAAATTTAATGTACAAGTACTGGAAATTTGTATGCATAAACTTGTATATTAAATTTAATATACAAGTGTGATGTAGAATTAATGTATGGTACAATGAATTCAATAATGTACTTAAATTTTACTTTAGTAAAAGTACTTGAATTTTAATAATTCGCCTTAATTTTACCACAAAAGAACATTAATTTTATAACACAAGTGCACATTAAATTTCGATGACGAGTTAATGCATAAAAACTTCGAGTCTTTTCTAACAGTATATGTGGCAAATGTTTCCCTAAGTCATGTGTCTCGTGTTTTGTGAATGAAAACAATTAGACATGAGTAATGTCGATGACATCAGATTTCTTAATATGTCATATTATTATTGGTATTGCGTATTTTACTCGCTCGACTTGCATCACCCTTCAGCCGTCTTATTCTTTTTATCTCACCCACATACGAGGCATTATTATCAATTGGGACTCTTTTTTTGTCGACCTCATAGATGTTTTTCCATATTTGCCTATTCATGGTATTACTTGAAAGCAGCTTCGGTGACTTTTTAAAGATTTTCAAATACAACTTTCTAGGAGATTCTTTTTTCTTTTAACTTAGTATATTCAGAAAATTATTACTCACTCAAAAAAATGTGTAGGACAATATCAATCTATTTTACGTTCACTATTCCATCGAGTCATAGCCATTAATAATCATTACGTTATCAAAACATCAATTGTTAACAAACAAAGAAAGACAATTCTTTTTCTTATTAATAAACACACCGTTCGTATTTTGATAACAATTTTCCAAACTGTTTGGTATTATTTGCAGATACTACAAAAAAAAACTAAGGATGAGACCTGTAATATTTACGTAGTAAACAAATAAAAAGGACTACAAATTGCATAGATTTATGAATTTTCGCTTGTTTTTTACTTGAAAGTGTCGGACATTCTGCGCAGTCTTATTTTTATCATACATTTACCGCGCTAAATCAAAAACTATGCGTACAAAACGCATATAAATTCTACTGCGCAACATTGTACACTTGGTATCAAAACATCAATGAATTTTAATGGGTTAATGTCAACAACAAAAAAGAAATCATTAATATACCTATACACATTGAAAAAATCGTCTGCATTTCTCTCCTCGTAATTTGACGTTACGCGATGTAATTTACGATGGAAACTAGAATTATCTATGAGGTATTACTACATTGTGTGATTCTGTTGAACTTATTCAAAAATTCGAGCAGAATTGCTTAAATCCAAAATTGACGACGATGCTTCCTCTTAGAGGTATATTTGTAAAAAGTGAAAAATAATGAGAAAGAAAATATGCAATTTATGTATTTTATATTTACTTTACATTTTTTTTGGTTCAGTGTCTTGAGAAATGTGTCAACCTTAAATTCGTTACTATAGGACACCCATTTTGTCTGGGTATCTCAATTTATTTCTCTTTGGCTAACGAGCGTCGATGAGCACTGTAAAACGTGCTTAACAACTGCTGCTGGTGTTAACCTCTCGACCAACGTGCCAGCAGTTAATTTGAATTTGTCGGAGTAATATAACATGTCACCAGATAGACTAAAGAAGGATACACCCAGAAAAAAAAGTATAGTTAACGCGACTAAATTCATATATTTAATTCGTCTTTATTTGCATTAACTAAAATTTACATATATATTTCATTGAAATTTGCAACATATTACCTTCGACCATATTTATTTATTTGAATAAACCCTCATAATATAACGATCACTGAAGAACAATTCTATTTGTTGCTACTAAATTCTTTATTTACCCGGTAAAAATATCTAATTAGATTGACGAAATTCCTGTATACAATCATTCTTATTTAATCGAACTAAAATTGTCTTGCAATCCAGTAGTATACATTTATTTTCTGTAACTATTGTATTACATGTTTGATAACTTTTGTCTGTGAACAATTATCATTTTTTTGTCTACTATCAATAAAGTAATATTGTTACGAATATGAAGATTAGGAATTACAGATACACTCGGTACGATATTGGACAAACAAACAAACGACAGGTTAGACTACGAAGTAAGTCTAGACGTGACTTTACAAGCGAACATACGCGCGACATTTTACATTCATTAAACATTATCCAGAATTATAATCAATAATATCCGCCCCAAAACCAAATATACGTTTTATTCATTCGCTCGGTCGTAACAATATTATCAATATTAATGCATAATGACTCATTGTAAAAGATAGTCCTGCAATTAATTATTAATTTCCACATTGTTTGTACTGAGCATGATCAAAATTATGTATTTAAATCGAAATCATATTTATTTCGTATTAATTACGATAATTAATTAAAACGAATACAGTCCTATTAGGTCAGCATTAAAATATGAAAATTTATTCAAGCCAACTAAAATCTGGTCCGGTCTCCTAGATATTTTTTCTGGGTATATCAAATACGCTAATAGAATCAGGATTTTTTTTCAACGACAAAATTATTTGGATTACTTTTGTGTGTTTATAAACGTAAGCATATGAGAAAGTTTGTTGATAGGTTTTAGTGTAAATTTAGTTATAAATGAAAGCTTCGGAAAAAGGAGAATGTAATGAGGAAGCAACGTACATCGCTGCCTCGTTTAAATTAGCATTGTTTAACTTTCCAGCTAATTCTGACTTTCATTAAATTGCATCAAAGTCTGCATATTTTTCACGAAGTTTACCGCAATAATCGGTTGGTAATTTCCGTACCTTTGATTCAAATTTTGGTAGGACAACCAAATGACGAATGACAAATTATCCAAGTTCACAGAAACTACAAACAAAGAAAGATCAGGAACTTCAATGGAGAAATATCAGGAGATTTAAATCTTACTTTATCATAGCATGTAATATATTGGAAAAATGTCTTATCAAAAATGAAGATCGTTCGTTGTAGTGGCAGTCGTGTCGTGATATCAAAAACCGCACGAAGACACGTAAGGGGATATCGATACTGTAGTTATATCTGTATAGTCTATGTGAGTTCACTCGCCCGCATATAGTCATTGCGGTACATTGGCTTTGAATTTTTATCATTATAAATGCATACAATTGAAATCGATCATTTATTTTTTTTCAACATACAGATATGTTCGATTGCTAGATTTTCCGAGTGACATTTTGTTGTTAGATTTTTGATTACCAAAACCAATTTTCTACTTGGTAGTTCCATTTTCATATGAGAAATATAAATTTTATTTATAAGGTATTCCACCTGGTTTTGACCTGAGTCTGACCCTTCCCGCATAGAAATAAATCTATTCGGAATATACACGCAAAAAATATATGTGGCGTATATTTTACATATTCCCGCAAAATCTATAGTATCCCGAATATATCTTGGATGTATGTCGTAAATATATTTCGCACTTAGAATAAATATACATCATAAGTATGTTATGTAAAATCTACGTATATTAACTATATGCGTGATGGATATGCTCAATATATTTTTAGTATGTGTTCAAATATATTTGGAATAACATTTTCATATAATCAAGAGACGCGGTAGCGTCTCGAGAAAAGTACATTTACGCCAGATACTGACGACGACCGACCTTACCGACCGAGACATCGAGACGCGACAAGACTCTTATACTCGAAGCAACTTGTTTTCAGGCACTCTCAAAAACTTTTCTTGTATTCCTTAAATACTTCGAAAACACATATGTTTTTTAGGGACACGTAAATTATGTTTTTTTACGGTCTGTTGATTGCGACCAAAATGAAATCTATAGGAAGCCACGCATAAAAGATATCCTTGTTTCTTTTTCTTTAACCACGTCAGAATAGATATTCAGTGGTCGTCGTCATCGCACACAACATGGCGGCGTCCACTGGCGAACTAAGGGACGCCGCCATATTGCAAGCAGCCGTCGCTATAACAGACGACGACGTGCATCTAACTTCACGGCAGTCACGCTCCCCCTTTCTTTCTCTCTCACTGTATGTAGATATCTCTTCTCGCACATCAATTATGTATCGCGAACGATTTTCGCTAAATTTGGTACTCGGGGGTTTTCGAGGTCGCTGATTACGAATCTGTCTTCAAAATGTATAAATTCAAAGTCACGAATCCAATACGGCGGATTAAAATTCAAAATTGATTTAAGTCGAATGAAAATCGGTCTCTCGAGGGATTAATTAGGATAAATGGAATGGGACATGAACAACTAAACGGAATGGACAACTAAAAATGTAAAGCCTCGAAAGTGTCTACTCGTACTTCGTGATTTAAAATTTGACGATAATATGGAAAAGCTAGTATGAAATCGACAAGGAGACTTTTTGCAAAAAGTAGACTAATCCCCCAAAAAACACCTTCGGTGTATAAGAATCTGAGACAAGCACATTTACATCAACAGTTGTATATATTCTTGCAAAAAGTCATGAAATAATCAATTACAAAAGTAAAAATATTAATATTAGTAGCAATAAGGTTATGACATGATAACACAAAGTTGCATGAGTCCGTTTATAAAAATTACTTGTCCGGCGGTTCTACTTAGCGAATTAATTAACTAAATACATTAGCTAAATATACACGATTAACCGTATCGTCGACTGCCGACACCAATAGCCGATCCTATAGCCGGGCAAGTAATTTTTATAAACGAACTCATGCAACTTTGTGTTATCATGTCATAACCTTATTGCTACTAATATTAATATTTTTACTTTTGTAATTGATTATTTCATGACTTTTTGCAAGAATAGATACAACTGTTGATGTAAATGTGCTTGTCTCAGATTCTTATACACCGAAGGTGTTTTTTGGGGAATAATCGTATACCTGAAACCCATGCCCTTTATATGCTGCATTTAGGCCGACATATACTTTCTTTCCATTACTCTTATAAAATACTTGCAAAATCGATTGGGCATATTTCTTATATATTCGAGATATGTCATACACAGATTGCCAACGAGAATCTCGGCGAGAATCTTTTTTTCTACGCGGGTTTCGAATCGGTCCTCAATTTTAAATATGTATGATAACTTCAAAAAGCATATATTAATTTTTGCCATTTATTTTTTTTAATTTTGAATTATCTACGATTTGTTTAAAGGAATTATTAAAAGACACAATCAAATCAAAATGTGAAAATATTCTAAAATACCTTTTTTCGAAAATAAACATTTTTAGTTAGCAAGTCGAAGTGGGCCGACAAGTACATCGATTTTTTTTGGCCTTTTCTCAACAACAACAAAAATCGAAAAATTAGAAAATAGTATATTTCGATACAAGAGGCCAAAGGAGCGTTTTGCGCATTGCTCGCGTGAAGACAGCACGGTTTCACCGCGGCTTCATACTGTCTTCACATGAGCAGTACGCAGAACGATCCTTTGGTCTCGTGTATCGAACCATATATTTTTCACCATACCTGCGCGGAAAGTTCGACTTCCCGCCCTACGGGCTTTACGTAATTCGAACTTTCCGCTGCAGATATGGTGAAAAATAGTACGGTCCACTGGGGAGTGAAAGTAGACTATCCCCAACCGCGTGGTAATCTTGCACGCGGTTGGACATAGTCTACTTTCCCTCCCTAGTGGCGTAATATACTATTCTTTACGAGTGCAATGCAAAATCCGAGTTTGTCCGACGTTTACAGACATGCAAAATGAGCTGCAACTTCAAGCAGTGAGCAAAATCCAGGGAACAGTGTGCAAAATGAGGGAACCAGTGCGCAAAATGTTTTGCGCACTAGTGCGTCAACCGGCCATTTTGCATGTCTGTGAACGGTGGGCAAACGAGGATTTTTTATGCACTAGTAAAGAAAAATACTACTTTCACGATGAGCAGCAGCTAGAAAATTTTTGTATGCAGCACATGATTTTTAGATTTTTTTCAGATTTTAGTCAATGTATATGGGGCATTGCATTACGATTCGACCTGGGTCTGACCCTCGACATCCTCGATCTGGCGCGTAATTTTTTTCGTACGATTGGTTAGACACTCAAATTTTTATCGAATGCCATAATTCAAAAATGTGAAAAAAACTCTAAAATTTTTAGTTGAATATCAAAATTATCAAGCTTATAGCCAAAGTGGGAAAGATTTTTCTTCTTATAGTTTTTAATTAAAAAATAGAAAAAAATTGAATCTACTACAGGTCAAACGTTTACTTATGTACATTTGGATTTTTCAAAATTTCATCAGATTTTTAGGAATTTTTAAAAATTTTCTGAACGAAGACTATTCCAGCACCATACAAGCCACATTCTAGCACCAGCATGTAATTTTTTTAAGACCAAAAAAATAGATGGAATCGTCGGCCCACTACGGTTTCATAACGGAAAATGTTTATTTTCGAATTTTTTCAGATGTGTAAAATGTGTCTTTTAATAATTTGCTTAAACAAATCGTAGATAATCCAAAATGTAAAAAAATTAATTTGTGCCCTTTGGAGTTATGTGAATAATATAAAAAATTGCGAATCCAATCGAAAAGGTCAAGGGTCAGACCCAGGTCAAAACGAGGTGGAATGCCTCATATATTCCAGTAATACATTTTCCGATTGACATTTTGTCGTTAGATATTGGGTTACCAATACTATTTAGTTCCACTTACATATAAGAGAAAAGAATTTTAAAAGGACACCATAATGCTAATTTTTGAAATTTATGTATGAATTAAACGAAAGTTTCCGTTTTGACAAGAAATAACTGACTTTTAAAATGTACAGGAAAATATATGATATTTTAATTGACGAGTTGAGGCGGCGGGCATTGCAGGCCGAAATAAGACACGAGCACATTGATACTGCACTTGGTCAAACAACGACCTCTCTATGGCCGTAGATGAGAAGGAAGGAGCAAAGAAGAGAAGAGAAGAGAAGAGAAAAAGAGGCGAGCAGCGAGGCCTCTGGGCTTTATTGGAGCTTCTAATTCCGGAGCGGAAGTGGCCGGTGGCGTGTAGCTATACAACGAAACGCAGAGCCGACTGGGGATGAAAATAAGTTGTTGGTTATGCGGGACTCTGCAGGCATAGACCTTTTACCCCTTGGCTCTTTTATTCTCTTTCTCTCTTGCTTTATTGTATTACTAATTATCACGTAGCCCATATGGTAGAATAATAGGGTGGTAAAAGCAAGACCAATGCCGATAATCACACCGGAGGTGAAAACCCTCTGTATTCCTTACCACAGTTCATCCTGTCTCGAAATTTTACTGTGTACCAAAACTTTTATTACCACCATTTTTTTTCGTAACCTTTTTCCCGCCTTATCGAATTTTACACCTAGGAAAAACCATATTGTAGGGGATTCCATCGTGGTCGTATACGACTAGAACCCTCTCAATGGCCGTTCCTTTGTGCCTATGGAACAATTATATGCAGACTCTTAAGACTCTCTACACTTTTAAAAATTCTACCCTCCGATATTCAATAGAAATTTAAGAACGATTCAGACGAGTCTGGAGCGTCAAATTCTCAACGAATATTTCCTTTCTAAGTTATGCTGGATTAATATCCGAAATTCAAATAGAACCGCTTTTACTTATGTACAATAAGTAAAGTGGCATTATTAACAGTTTACCTATTATAGTACAAATATTTGTGGATTCCAATGGTAAGCCGCAGCTGTTGGTACAAAGGTTACATTTTTATCTTCCAGAATACTTGTCTTTCAATATTTTCAATATTTTTACCTTTTGTTACTAGAGTTTTTTACGATGCCTCAACGAGATAATAAATGTTTTTTTCTTCATTTAACTAAAAAAATGTTGTTATATTTTAAGTTAGATATATTACCAAAACTTTTTGTTTGAAAAAAAAAATTGCAATATCGGGCCTTGCACGTTGCTTCCTCATTTTCCATCTATTCAAATTTGGCTTTCTCATAGAGGAAGCTTTGAGAAAGGTGCAAAATGAGAAAGATTTTGCAACATTTTTTTAAAACGACAACTTTATGTAATTCAATGTTCTATCAAATTCTAACGTCTCAGTTGTTTTTGACAAAACTTGGTATCAAATATCCTTGTATATTATTACGTACATGTCAAAAAATTTTAGCTCGTTTTGCCAGACGAGTCAAAAGAAAAAATGGTATAATGTCGTATAATTGAAATTGCTATAAAATCTGAAAACCTTTCTCATTCTTCAGCAAATTTGATATCTAGCATTACTAAATATTAATTCACGCCTGCAAAAACATTCATCCAAATTTATCAAAGTTGATTTGAATTAAAACGGCAACATCAATTTCTCGAAAATTCAAAATTCTATTAAATCCGAAACGCTTTATAAATTTAGCTGAAATTCAATATCGAACATCCTGTTACAATACTTTATTTGTTAAGAACGATTAAGCCTATTAGTTTCTAAAATTGCGGAAGGTGGAGAACGTACAGACTTTTTTCGAAAAATTCAATCTTACAAAATCTGGTAAGATGATTTTTAAAAAAATTTCACGAAAACAACGCTTCCTCTATGCGGAATCAAAAAATGTTGCGTTAGCATATTTTGGAGTAATTTAAGGGACATGAAATTATCAACTGTTTCTTTAAAGGAAATAAAGTAATTTGAGATATTAATCTGAAAATATAATTCATGCTCATATATAACAATTATTCACAATTAGTCACTCATAATAGTATTTTTAATGCACTTTAATTCAAATATTGAACATTCAACAGGTTCGATATTCTCAAGTTTAGGGCTTGTTATTTAGAGAGATAGTAATATATAGAGAAGAAGATGCAATGATTTTGTATACAGTGCCAGTTAGTACTTGAAAAAAATGTTTCATTGTAGAAATATAAAAAAATAACAATTCATATCGATAGCAACCCAGAAGTTGTCCAGGTTTGTTTTGAATACTAAAAAAAAAACATTACTGATTGGTTTTTGAATGACTACCCAGATAGACAAACGTGCTTTTATTTGGGCATGCCGGCACCGTGCCGTCACCGTGCAGTCACGCCGACGGCATGGCGTGCCATATCGAAAAATTTTGATCGCACGGCATGACTGCACAGTGACGGCATGGCGTGTCATATCGAAAAATTTTGAACGCACGGCATGATTGCACGGTGACGGCACCGTGACGGCATGCCGTGACGTCACCGTGCCGTCATATTCGGTCATATATGATGGCACAGTGACGGCACGGTGCCGGCATGTGTCTATCTGGGTAAAAATTCTACATACTTAATGTATCGGTATCTCGCTATTGATTTTGTTAATAATGATTCACGATTATTCGAGAAATATGGTATTTTTAATCTATTTTTACTCGAATACAGTAGATTTTACTTCGTTTATCCGAGGTAATGTGGGGAGGACGTGCCTCGGATAGCCGAAATCTCGGATAATACGGAAACCATGCACAATGCATATAATGAGGAATAGCTTTATCCGTTTTATCCGAGTTTTTCCGTACTATCCGAGCGTATACCTCGGTTAATGCGGAGTATTCGGAAAGTCCGGTGGCTCGGATAACACGGAGCCTCGGATAATCGAAGGCCGGATAAACGAGGTTCTACTGTATGTCCATTCCTGGCAACTACGTGAGGTAAACGGCCCAGTTTCTGACATCTTTAGAACCGCGGCCCCGATTTTCTATTATTTACGAACGCAATACATTATGAAACGGAAAAAAAATTGCTTTGAAGTGTACATTAAGCCCTTCTGAATGAGATTCACAAGGTTTCGAAGTTAAATTCCGGGGTTACTAACGCTGCTGAATCTTCCATGTCGTAGTTTCTGACACCGGCGCGAGTCCAGTTTCTGACATGTATGTCGCAGTTTGTGACGCCAAACAGTCCCCAGCTTCTAACGCTACGACGTTTGTTATACATGCAGTGTCCGAAACTGCAACATAACCTGAATTAGGTGATGTACTTACTGACTCTGAAAATGTATGGGAAGAACTAACCTTTGGATCAGTTTGTACGTATCAGATTTATACTTGGCAGTAAAAAACGCTCTTCAATTTGCCCTGTAAATTTGTTAATATCTGGCGAAAGTTTTATTTACTACAGATACAAATGTACCGTCGGTGTCAGAAAGTGCGGCAGTGTCGGGAACTGGGCCGTTTACCTTAAATAAGCTTATACCATAAGAGTGATATACGTGTCCGCTACTTGAAGATAAGAAGATAAAGCGGATAAGATGAATTAATTTATTTAATACTGTGCGAGCGGTGCTGAAATAAAAAAAGATAACAATAATGGTAAGGTCATCGAACGCACAGTACAAGAATAAAAAAATAAAAAAATAAAAGAAGAATTAAAATCAACGATAGTGTTCGAAGTTGTTAAACCTCAAGTTAAAGTGGATAAATAAAGAAAAATAGAGGCAGTGAATATAAAAGAGTGGAGGATAGAGCTACAAAGACGAGTTGCGACAAGGAGCGAGGAAGATAGAATGGCAAAGCGCGATACGTTGGCTCAGAGGCGACGGGGACGGCGGACGGGCTGAGGCGATAAGCACCAAGCGATAGAGTTGGAAAATTCCACGCTCAACGGCGGCTGCGGCGGCGGCGGTGGCGGTGGAGGAGCTTGTACGAACGACGGGATCCAGTGCCAGCAAACGAACAAGTAACTAACAGAAGCGCAAGCAGGAGGAACTCTGCAGTGAGGAGGATAGGAAGATGCAGCGTGAAACTCGAAAGCAACGACGAGTTGAATTGTGCCGATGGTGTAGGTACTGTAAGCCACACTGAACGATACAGAGTCGCGCATACAACATGACGCTCCTCGCTCAACTCGTTTGCAAGAGCGCGCGAGTATGCGCACAACGCGCGCGCGCGCGCGCCTTCTCTTCTCTCGACCCTCGTGACTCGGTAATCTCGGTAAACGTGAAAACGCCTCACGTTTCACGCGGCAGATATGCTTATTGGCTCTGCTTTTGCTGTGGCTGCTGCTGTTGCTTTTGCTGCTGCTGCTGCTGCTGTTGGTCGTCATATCGCGATTAGAGCCACGAGTCTACGACACATATGAGACATTCCACACCAATTCAGCCACTCGATTTTTCAGTCTTCCCGAAAAATTTTGTCATTTTTCGGTATTGTGATACTATATTCCCTTAGAAAAAGTAACAAAATTTCAAGAGCCTACGGTGGTTCGTTTATAAGATAAACTGTTTGCTTATATTTCGTTTGGTTTGGTGATATTTCGATTACTCCAAAGTGAATTGTAAGTTGAAAAATATGAAAGTTTTCATTTTTTTTACGTACTCTTCATATAATGGTTTCCCAAATTTTTTTAATCGCGGAAAATTTGATAATAATTTTTTGTCTATTTCTTTTAATCTAAGTTTCAATCCAGATTTTTAAAAAATCTATAATGAAATTATATCTTGTACATTATTGCATTTGCCGCCTAGCTCTTCTGCATATTTCTTTATAATGAGGTCGTGAAAAAAGAAAAAAAAATCCAGATCAATAAATAGAAAAAAAGATTATAATAAACCTTGACGCAAATAAAAAAATTTGATTGATTTGATTATCATGTTTTTTCAAGTTAAAATAAGTTTTGGAGTTATCGAGATATCACCAAACCAAACAAAATATAAGCAAAAGGTTTATCTCGTAAACGAAACACCGTAGGCTCTTGGAAATTGATAATTTTTCCAAGGGAATATTAATCAATATTATAAAAAATTACAAAACTTTTCAAGAACACTGAAACATTACGTGGCTGAGTTGGTGTGGAATGTTTCATATATGAACATTTATATATATCTCTATATTATAAAAAGAACTCGCAGTCGCCGCCGCATGTCAAGGGTCGAGGGGGTTCTTCAGGTTCTCTAGGTTCCTCAAGTTCTTCAGGTTCTAAAGACCTCCGCGAAGAAGCCCTGATTTTTCTAATCGTGGCCCCAACAAGTCTACATTTTTACATGTCCCCTTTCCAAGCTGAGAGGAGGGCGGAGAATGGTGTGTGGCATATGTTAGGGTTAGTGAAGAGCGAGAGCCCGTAGCCCCCCGAGCTGTATGAGACACTAGTTCCTCTATATTATAAAAATATCTCACCGCCATCGCCTACGTCAATATGTAGGATATTCCTCATAGGGCCTCAAGCCTGAATTTTTTCCAAATCCCTCATAGGAGCCCCAAACCCGGATTTGTTCCAAGTCCCTCAAGACCGGACTTTTTTTTCCAAATCCCTCATGGACCCCCAAGCCCGAACTTTTTCCTAAGTCTCTCATGGACCTCCAAGCTCGGATTTTTTCCAAGTTCCTCATGGGGCCCCACTCCGAATTTTTTCAAGTCCTTCATAGGGCCCCTGCCCCGGATTTTTTTCAGGTCCCTCCAGGGGCCCCGATCCCGGATTTTTTTTCAAGTCCCTCATGGGCCCCCACCCCGAATTTTTTTTCAAGTGCCTCCAGGGAAATCCCACCAATCCGAATTTTTACAATGTCACTCATGGGGCTCCAATCCCGGATTTTTTTCCAAGTCACTCCCTCGCTCCAGTCCCGGATTTTTTCCAAATTCTCTCATGGACCCCCAAGCCCGGATTTTTTCCTCGTCCCTCATGGGGCCCCACGCCGAATTTTTCCAAGTTCTTCATGAAGGCTCCAATCTCGCATTTTTTTCTAAGTCCCTCATGGGCCCCCACCCCGAATTTTTTCCAAGTCCCTCCAGGGAAATACCTGCAGTCCGAATTTTTTCAAAGTGACTCATGGGCCCCCAGTTTCGCATTTTCTCCCAAGTCCCTCATAGGCCCCCAAACCCGAATTTTTACTCAAGTCTCTCATGGATCACCAAGCTTGAATTTCTTCCAAGTCCCTCCAGGGGCCCCAAACCCGGATTTTTTTCCAAGTCTCTCATGGGTGCCGGACATTGGCACGTGAAGCACGCGGAGAGCGAAGCCCCTCTGGTGTATATATATATGTTTTAATGTATAATATATGTGTAGGTATATGAAAGTAACATGATATAGCAGCAAACCGAGACACGAGACAAAGCACTCTCACGTTTTACAATACGACCTTGACACGTCGCTTCGTTACGTTCATTTCTTGATTGTGTATTACCGACCATTCTAGTGTCATTCTTCAGGCTTGCTTTCTTTCTTGTTTTAAATGCAATTTGACTGTTCAATGGTGTACAGTGTAAGTCACGTTGTTAACATATACCTTGAGTCACGTTTTTGTCGCCTAAATTTATCAGCTACCGAGGCTTCGGTAGGAAACGAGCGGATACAACTCGCATACTATACTCAACGCTACATGAGCAGCATACGCAGAACGACGAGTTTCTTTGTATATCGTACCTGTTGCATCTTTTTTTCTGAGATTCATTTGCGGACCTGAGTATTCGAAACCCGGAAAACTCGACCGAGGAAAAAGTTGGGAAGAAAAAAAAAGAATGTTGACGCAATACAGATATCAACCATTCAAATACTGTTGACGCGCTGAGTGCGTCATGATACGGCGCGTAAACAAACAAGTGAATCGAAAAATTGCTAACTTTATTGTTTATTTATTAAGCACAGCAATAGAAATGCCTACATTGTTGATAAGACAGATCTGCATATTACATATTATTCCCAAGTGCTTTAAAACAGATTTATACATGTACAGAACATTTTTACAAAGGTGACATATTCCCATACCCACTCAATTTACATTAACCCTTTGATGCACAGCGGGATGTTTAACATCCCACCTAGATTATTATCATTTTTTAAATATTTCAACATTTTCTTTCTCGATTTTAAATAAAAGTAACTTTTTAAAAATAAAAATGTGTGCATCAAAGGGTTAACAGATCGAAAAAGTGCACAAGCACTTGACCGCAATCCTATTCCTTATATGGGGGATTCCACGGGACAATGCTGGGATGGGTCATCCCATGAAAAAAAAAATACTCAAAATTCGGCGATCACTCAAAGATTCCGAGGCAATTTGTCCGATGAAAAAATCTGAAGTCCAACCATTTTAATTAATTTTAATTTTGAATATGGATTTTTTTTTATATATTAAAAACATTCAAATTGCTGTAACGTCACAGCATTGGGCCATCCCATGAAAAAAAAAAAAAATACTCAAAATTCGGCGATCACTTAAAGATTCCGAGACAATTTGTCCGATGCAAAAATCTGAAGTCCAACCATAAAAAAAAATAATTTTGTTGTTTCTTCCATAAAATGTGACCTGAAATTAAGCAATTAATTTTGAATATATTTTTTTCTTGTTGGCCATAAAAAAATGCACATTTTCGTCTTTTAATGATTTCGATACGATCAATAGTTTCTGAGATATTACAGATTAAATGAAAAACGATAAAAAACCAAAAAAATTGCATATTCCGGTCAACTATTTTTTTAGAATTTTGAAATTTGGTCCATCAATAGACACCGCTGAACTTTTGCACTTATATATGTCACTGTTTAGTATTAATTGACGGAGAGGAGGATTTAAACAGTTTACAAATTTTGCTCTAATATGATTGTGACTTTTTCGTCCAATATTTTTTGAATACCATGGAACTATTACTGTGTTTGTAGTACAGTTTCTTGTTGTTCTAGTTCTTTGTGTACTATCAACAGTCGGTAGTTGATTACTTTTCGCGCATTGTATTACCGCTGCTATACAATATTTCCGTCGTACATTCATAACCTTAGCATACTTAAACAGTTGAATAGTCGAGTATTGTCTGACTTTCCTAAGCATAATTTTAAAAAAATTGATTTTGAATTGTTTGCAATTATTTAATAACATTCTCTCTGACAATGACATTCTCCCCATCCAATGATCCCGTAAAATAGTATCAATTCGACTAGCGCGTAATAAATCATTACGATTTGTTCTTTGGTTAAAACCATCCTAAGTTTGCAATAGTACATTGCGATACTCGTGAGGTAAAGTGACCACGATACACTGTGGCGTGGTCGCTTTACCTCACGAGTATCGCATACTATTTTTTGTAACAAGTGTATCTAAAATGCACGAATGAAGAAAACAGTGATGCCGCAGTGGGGTCGAGGGGCGAAGCCCCTGCGGGGGTTCTGAAACACACAATTATTTAAATGAATAATTTAAATAATTGTGTGTTATCGTTATTAATATCGGCGTTATTAATAATCGGCGTATTCTCGCGATCGGACATTTTGAGCAATTTTGAGGTTATTTCGATGTTCCACTATCGTCGTATTTGACGCGCACTCGGCAGATTCACGTTGGTACGACGACTGCACGACGCGCCTGTTGTCAGGCTCAGGTGGCGCCTCGCTACGGTTGTTATCGGCGGTAGAGTGCGTGAAGTATGAATAGTATGAATGAAAGTGTGTGTTAAATAAAACCGAACGAATGAAAATGTGTGTAAAATACTATCAGTGCATAAAATACGCTCGGGGCTTATGTCCGCATGGGCGACGTACATTATTTCATGCCTTACTATAATGCTTTGTTTTACGCATATTTTCAAAGCACGTAAAGACGCACTTTATATATACGTGTTACAAAAAATAGATAAGGCATATATCGTAATTTCTGAATGATATGATCAACGTGCCAGTTCCATCTAAGATGGTTATCTATTTTGATACCCAGGTATTTGGCCGATTTCACAACTTCTACTCCTGGACAAGTACAATAGTTTGCAAAGTCGATACAATTTTCCGCATCTGAACGAAGTCCATACATTTTTCTTGCAAATGAATTTTGGTAATGTTAACACTTTTTACTACGGATGCGCGGCTGTCCGCAGGTACAAAACACGGGAGTATGTGTTTCACTGGCATGACGCGAATACGCCTATTTCAATTAGTACAATCTTCTCTAAATCGGTTGAAGATGTCTTAACAGAATTTGGCACACAGCTTCTGTGTACCGGTTCGTGTATGGATTAGGTGCGATTTCCGAAATATATAAGCATTTAAACAAAGAGTCTGTTTGCCTGTTTGAATATATCGAAATTGCACAAGATGGTCGCCATTATTGCGTATACTGTAACTCACTTCACCGCGTTTATGGTGAAGTATTGTAATTACGTTGAGGTAGCTATGTCAGTACGCCAGAATCATAGACAGCAGCATCTATATGACATCGAAAATTGATTATATATTGCATTTTGACCGTGAGATAATGGTAATACCAAAAATAATCGAGAATTTGTGAAAATGGCTTCAATGAGGTTGACACAATTATTGGCAAGTAAATTATTTTTTCAGTACGAATAAGACTTCGTTCTTACCACGACATCTTGACAATCGGATGATAGCTACACTGTTTAAAAAATTTGCTAGAAAATTACAGCACTCGAGTGGAAGTTTTTATTCATAATCTGTACCACAAATTTCTTATCAATCTTTGTTACATAATTAAAGTAACAATACTACAAAAGTTTTGAGAAATTTTGTAAATTTACTGTTACAAAATACTAGCAATTTGCATTCTGTATTTTTTTTTCGCATGTAATTTGTAAATTTCATACATATGTTTATTATGAAATCAAAAGCTCTGCAATGAAAGCAGGGTTTTTGAATTTCTGAAATTACAGTTGTGGTTGACTGAAAATTTATTATCATTCAATATTTTTGTTCCCAAGACGCAAGAAATTTCACGTCATGGAAAATTCCATGAAGATAAACTTCTAATTTTTATACAGATGTTGACAACAGACCTTTATATGAATTTATAAATCGGTTAACTAATATTAAGAAATTAATTGAAGTTTTACAACTTTGGACATGTAATAACTAGATTGCTACAGAAGTTCTGTAATTTTCATTAAAATATATGAAAATTTAATCTTCACGTACATAAATTTATTGTACTAATGTTAATTTTACAGTGAATATTACACTAATCGTTATTTCACACACCAGATTGAAAATTTAATTATACATGTCACAGTTGATATACAATCTTTTTTAACAGTGTATAGGTTAGGTAACGTCATCTGGCACGGAATCGTGCACTTTAATATTAGTTGACTTCATTTTTTTATGATACGCAAAAATTAGCAAATAATTTTCAAATTCGCGATACTTTTTATCTTTTCTCTATCTTTGGTCCAAGTATGTTAATTCTCGATTAAAACATTAATTTCGCTAACACTCCCGTAAGCGTCGTGTAAAAGGCTCGAATTTCGAGTATTCATTATTTATTCAATTTATCGGTAAGAACCATCCAAATTTTGGAGAAGTAAAGCTAAATAGCTCAATTACATTAGGCCAAAAGTTCATGAACATCAGTTTAATTTGCCTTTCTGCAATAACTACCTTAAAAACGATGAAATATAAAATAATTTTATAAAAATTTAAAAACCCCCGATTCCAAAAATGAGTGTAATTAATAAACAAATTGAGTAAATGAAAAATGGTTAAATAACAATCATTCGCATATTATAGACGGGAGATTACCATACCCTTGACCAACTAATCTCCCGACTACAAAATGCGAATCATTTTTATTTAACCATTTGTCATTTACCCAATTTGTTTAGTAATTACACTCATTTTTGGAGTCGGATGTTTTTTTTAAATTTTTATAATGTCGATCGAATCGGGCGTCCGGTCCACCAGGCAAAAGTTAGACAAAGAGAGAGGTGGAGGGGGGCGGGAGACCGGAAATGGGCCGGCTGTGAAGGTTTCCGGTAGCAGGCGCGAGGCCACCAATTGACTTGGAATCGCGCGCACGAGCACACGACACGACTTGTGCGAAGAGGCTCGCCTCGCGGACCGAAGAAAGGGAAAGTAGCTGTGAGGTGAAAGTCTAACCGGCGACTATGTGAAACAAATAAATAGAAGGAGAAAGAGAGTAACTCTTGCGCGTTTGCTCTCACCCGGTAGCTGCATATACATACAGTCTCGGTAGTATAGCTCCTTCACTATCGATTCACGATTCAACGACGACCAGTTACTTTACGAGAGAGTTTATACTCTCCAGCATCTTGATCGTCAAGCAGTAAACATCGAGACCGGAAGATACCAAAGGCCAAATGTCAACCGGTTCTTTATAAACTTTACTGCAGTTTTTTTATTCTTCTTATTTTTACTATTATTAATTGTTGCGAAAGACGAAGGCCCTTTAATTATTATATCTGGCCTCTGACTTCAATAAGACGCCTTCGTCTCTAATAATTCTATTGGATGAGGAAAGTGAAAACCTTGCAAATTGCTTCCTCATTATTTTACACATCTGACGATGCCATATTTATGAGGAAATACACGGAAAAAAGGCTTGGTTGGAACAACGAAGTGCTATGGTTATATATGCGCCAGACGATTAATTGGTTAGACCAACCAAGTTATTTGTTAGGCTACCAATTTCTTCGTTGGTTTAACCAAGTCACTTGGTTAGCTTAGTCCAATCAAAAAATTGGTAGCCTAACAAATTATTTGGTTGGTCTAACGTATTAATTGTCTGGCGCATATATAACCATAGCACTTGGTTGTTTCAGCCAAGCCTTTCTTTCCGTGTATGTTTATCGATTTTGACTTCCTCATGAAAGAAGCTCCGTCAAATGTGGAAAATAATTAGGAAGCAATTTGGAAGGTTCAACTTTATAGGCTCGATTACGATCGAAATTTTTTTTTTTAAATTAAAAATAAAATATACTGTACTCAAAACTTGTTCCATGGTAGTTTTATTAATCTAAGCTAAATCTATTTAAAAGTTCAACTTTCTTTTTCACGACAGGAATATTTTTTTTTTATCCAGAAAAATCCAAATTTACCAACATAACGACCGTTTCGAACGCCAACAATCCGCACTGATTGGGACCGACTACCGTTCGGATAATCAAAAGTTCGAATGATCGATCAGCAATTGTTTGTGAGCGGGGAAAAAGACACTGAAACGCTCAAAGTAATAGAATACGTATATTTAACGACAATTAATATTTTTAATATATTATTATATGATATATTTTGTTAACGGATTCTGCACCGAGAGCAAAATATAGTTAAGACATCTAAAATAGTTTGGTAAAAAGACCCAGACAACATAGTAAATGGGATCGATCTTGGAAGTTTGGAAATGTTTACTTATACCGTGAATAGAAACGCGATGCGCGCGGAGGGGCGCTCGTCAAACGTCTGGGAATTTTCGGGCAACTTTGAGGTTATGACGGCGAACGTTGAAAGATCGACGCTACACACAGGAGCTGTATCCTTCGTAAATCTCGTATCTTACGAAACTACAGACGTTTTGCAGGTTCTCAATAGACTTTGCGTTATTCTTCGTAACGTGAATTGCTTTACCCTGTATGCGTATCAAGATTATTCCGGACATTTGTGGTCGCAAAATATAGAGAAGTATGAGATGCGTTGTATAGCGTTGTACAGCAGCGTAAATAGTACAGCGGGCGACGTCTAGTAAATCTTTGTATGTGTCTGGAAAAAAATGCCATTTTTCCACTTTGGATCCCGATTACGATACGAATCTGGGAATGAGTACTATATTTTTCTCTCAGTGTATTTAATCTTGTATTTTTTGGAAAAAAATCGAGGATTTCCTTCTGCTTTAGGGGTCGAATCCCTATTAAGATGATTGACGTTTCAAAAAAATTTGAAAAAAAAAAATCAATACATAAAAATTGGCGTAGCAATAAAATTAGAACCACTCTATCGATACTTACCAAATTTAGCAACGATCATTGTTTAATCTTAATTTAATTGTATTCAAAAATTAAGTCCGATAATTCGTAATATTTACAAGGATTACAGCAAAAAATTACGATTTTTTTTTAATTTTTCGAAATTCTGTAAAATTTGAAACTTTTAACCGATTTTCCAGCAAATACAAAGGCAAGCATTGTTATATGATAGCTCACTTGTATACTAAATTTGAAAAAGAAACACAAAATATTACGACAGTATCGTGCTAACTAGAAAACCTGCGCACACACCCAGACATATTCTCTAAACCACTTTTCTTGACATTCTGCACCATTCTGAGTCTACAGTTTACGTAAATTTTTTCACGAAAACAAAGCTTCTTGTATGACGAAGAGAAATGAGAAAACATTACAGAGAACTCTATTCGATTGAGTGACTTTCTCTCATCCAACAACTTGCTTCTAAATGTGCAGAAAGAAAAAAAAACAATTGGAAACGAAGGTCGCTTCATGTCACGGTTGTGACATGAAGCGACTGTTAAAAATGTGACATAAATCATCACTCAGCCGTACTTTCGGATGAGTTAATAGCCGTTTTCTATTTGGTGCGTTCGACCTTCGAGTAATTTTAATGTATCAATGCAGAGAAATAATCCAAATGAGGTTCCGAGCGAAAAGGGTCCAAGAGAAATTCAATCTTATAAGGATACGAGTAATCGACAATATGAAAGTGCCATATATCAAGAATTAGCTTGTGACTATATAATTAGAAGCTGATACGGCGCGTACCTCATCTCGCATTAGAGAAAACACAAGTTGACGGATGTATAAACGACCGTAACATTATAGCATACGTTGACGTTAATAATCTGTTGGTTTGCGGGTGGATAAAATATTTCTTCTAGTCAAATGGGTATTTTCCAAATAATTGTTATTATCATAAAAAAAGTGTATTTATATTTTCGCACAAATATTCTTTGTATTTATAAATAGATATTTATTCGTATAGAATTTTTTTTTGCTTGTAAAAATAATTCATAAATTGGTTTTTATGAAATATTTCACTAATTCGATGAGAAACTTTATTAAAATAAAAATGCGTTTTTGGTTCTTTCAATGACATGCGATTTTTTAAAAGAATATCTAATCTATTTTGAAATTCCCGTTTTCGAGAATTTTATGGAACTGTTTATCCAGGGATCCTTATAATTCTGATATGTAATACAAACGATTTCTACGAAAGTCTTGAAACGTTTGCTAAAATGGAAAAATTGCTTTTCCGAATTGTTAGAAAATACTTTGAAAAATCTGTCGAACAATTTCCTTGAAACTATTGTATAAACGATTTATCGGTAATATAATAATGATTGTTCGTAATGCCTTCAATGATGTTAATTATTCAGACTTTTTTCAGACTTTTCTCTTGTCAACCGAAACTTATAGCTGGGAATGTGTGTGTTATACGTTCTTACGTGGAGATTATAATGAAGTTTGCTGCATTCGAATGAACTTTTTTTTTCTATTGGAACACACGCTGAATCACCTTTTGCGTAGTACAGGAGAAATGTCGCTTCGATTTATTCGAAATTCCGATTTTTTTTGTTACTTCTCGAGGAACTTGCCGTGAAGTACTCGTGGCTCACGCGACTCTCGAAACGAATTGCTCTTGCATAATCTCTCGACTATAGGCTTCATTATTATTATTTATTCGAAATAACCGCGAAATGTGAAAGTCGGACGGGATAAACCGTGGCGCCAGAGCCCGGGGCCCTCTCAGTCCCCTTTATAAAGACGAAACCGATGAAAGTGCACCACGTTCATACTCTGTCGACTCTCCAGTTATTTTGATGGTCTCGCGAACCGCACACCGCGCGCACAGCAGGTGTATAATATACTACGGCAAGTTCCTGTCAATGATGTCTGCTAACATATATATATATGAGCAATTCCACCTGAAAACCGCCGAAGATTGACCTCGCATTTTTTTATTCGAATGTAACTTTTTTTACACAAACTATACCCAAAAAGAACATACCCGTATTTTTTTGTTTGGCCAAAAAAAATGTTTTTTCTAAATTATGGGCTATTCTATTTAAAAAAAAAAAAAAAAAAAAAAACGAGTGCATGGTGAACTTCAAAAAGTAATATCTCCAATTCTATTTGTCCTAGGAAGATGAACCAGAGCGCGCTTTAAAGTAAAAGCATGAGGGTCCATAAAATCAAGTAATTATAAACTTCCGAATTACTATTGTTATTAATAATTGAAAAGTAAAAAAATGTTTTACGAAATTTTCGGCATTTTTTAAAATTTTATTATATCCTTTATTTCGCGTCGAACATCTATAGACGACCACGGCTAGCGCGCATCGGCTGCATCGGTACAGCCGGGCCAGTCGGTGCCTTAAAAAAATAAAAAGGCCGAAATTTCCGAAAAAAAATTATTTTACTTTTATTATTTTATTGACCCTCATTCTTTTGACTTTAAGACGCACTTTGGTTCGTCTTCCTAGGACAAATGGAACCGGGGATATTAATTTTTGAAATTCGCCATGCAGTTGTTTTTTCGAAAAATTGAACATCCCATAATTTTTTTTTTAATAATTTTTTGGCCTAAAAAAAAGATGGGTACGTTTTTTGTGGGTATAGTTTGTGTAAACAAAGTTTTATTCGAATAAAAAAATGCGAGGTCAAAAGACACCGTCAAAATCCGGCCGATTTCATGTGGAATTGCTCATATATATAACTTATTAAAAAAGTCGAACTTTGCACAAAATTAATGAGGATCATTAATTTTCATTTTTCACAAAGCCTCCTCTATGATTAAGCTTATTTATTAATTTTGGCTTGCGCATAAAGGAAGCTTTACAAAAAATGAAAATGAATTGAGGAAACAATATGCAAACTTCTACTTTGCCACTTTTTCCGTTACCTATGTACGTCTTGAAAAATTCAAAATCACGTAAAATCCAAACTGCTTTACCGATCACGACCAAATTTGGTAGGTAGCAGCGCTGAGTGTTATTTTTTATCTGCGGAAAATTTCAGTTGATTTGGTCAGATTTGACGTGAGTTAGAGCAAAACGAATATTTTTTTTTTAACTGAAAATTCCATAAAAATCGATGTTTTTTTACAGATTTATTCCAAACTCAATACCGATCCTCCTTTAACATAGTTTTATTCATAAAAAATGATTTAACTAATAGCTAAAAATTTGCGGATGCTAGAGAGCGTACAGACATTTTTCGATAATTGCAAAGTCAAATAAAAATTAAACATATTCTTTAATATTTTTGAAAATTATCACTAACAAAGGCGTCGACTTGCTTCATATTTTGTTTCTTTTTTAAAGCCTAGGATTGGCTCGTCCCGGGGAGGACCTGTGCCAATCTCTTCGACCTGCTTCATATGTTTGCTAAATTTAAGCCCGATTGTTAAAGCAGTTGAGATATGTAAGTTTGAATTTTGAGTGACGCGTACATCCATCCACATATTTTATCTAAACCACTTTTCTCAACGTTTTAGACCACTTTGAGTGTATGTACGCACATAAAAAATGATGAAGCAAAAATGAGGAAGCAAAAAGGTATCTACGTGGACTATACTTTTTTTATTGTTTTATTTTGTTTTTTCCCTTGTTATTGCGTATATATATATATATATTGCTGTTTGTTTTCTTTGTTCACTGCTCTCAGTACTCTTCCCCTACTATACCTTATATTTTATGCGTTTGTATGTTCCCGGTCTTTTGGGAACTTCTCCCTTCGATCCAATAATCTATCCATCGATCTATCTATATATATATATTTTTTGGTCAGCCATTATCTTCAGTTCCAGCAAGAACCGCCGAGAATAACATTTTCAAACGTAGCGCCATATGTCATATCGTTAGAGGCGTTAAATAAAAGTGGAATATCTGCAAATAAATATTTAATTTTTTTATTTCAAAATAACCATTGCCATGACATGTAACACATGACAACGTACACTCTAAAACGTTTTTTCTCTCATTCTTTGCAAGTCTATACGAAGCATCGAGAATTCCAGCACGAATTAAAATGAAAAGACATATTCTTGTTGCAATTCGGCATATAATTATTAAATCAGTACCAAGATTGTTTAATTGAATACAAACTTGTATCGAATAATTATTTACAAAAAAAATTGTTTTTCACTTAAGCAATTATTCCTTTGAGATGATTGATAAAAAAAATTTGTTATGCTATAAAAATTTGTTCAACTGTCTTTTATTTTTAGTTAAGTCAACAAGTTTCTCTTTGTTCGAGTGCACTCAAAATCAAGATCAAAGTTCAATTTTTCGTATCGAAAGTCTATGACTGTGCTGGAAATGACGTCGGTTTTTCGATGATGAAATGAAATTTAATCGACTTTGAGGGTATATCACGAAGAAAAATGATGAAGCAGCTCATGGCTGTTGACGTCTTCGATAAAATGCAGTGTCGGTAGGTACGTCATTGGAAGTGTACAGAAGACGCCGTTTCATAGGATGAGGCGGCTATCTCACGTGCACGAAGATTCGCGCGCGGAGGCCACGAACGATCGAGTGGACGAGGCACGCGTCCAAAGAAATCGAGCGATATAGATGACGACTTTTTCGATACTCGATGCACCAGCGTCGCGAGCCGTACAGCAGCGAGCTCGAGTTACGTCCGAAGGCCGGTTTATCCTCCTCTACACCGTCCACTCGCCCGTATATTTACCTCTTCTTATTCTCCGTCAAGTTTCTCAACTCGAGTTGCCTTGGCCTTTAAGATTCCTGGAACATGAATAGACAAGCCTCAACTTTTCCCACTATAGGAGAGACCAGGCCTAGTTTCATCACTTTTCGTTTGCCATTTTTTATTTTTATTATTTTACTGCTTCCTCATAGAGGAAGCTTTGTTTTCGTAAACATTTTTTTTCGCCATTTTCATGTCAGAACACTCAGAATGGTGTAAAACGTCGAGAAAAGTGGTTTAGAAAAAATGTCTGTATGTGTGTGTGTGTGTGTGTGAGTGTATGTGCAGATTCCTTGTGAGCACGATAACTGTCGCAATTTTACATGTATGTTCGTAAAATTTGGCATGCAATTGGGCTGTCATACAACGACATTTGGGATTGTAGTTGACGCGAATTGGTTGAAAAATTCAAATTTTACAGCATTTTGAAAATTTTGTAAATATGGTTTTCACCCTATAACTTTCGCAATTTAAGAGATATCGGGCTGAAATTTTGTACATGAAAGGACTACCATCAAAACATGATGTGTACCAAATTTGGCGAGAATCGATAGCGTAATTATAATTTTATTGCAATTTCAATTTAAAAAAAAATGTCTTCAAAGACTTCATCTCTGTATATTCTGAGATATCCGGCTGCAATGTTCGACATGATTTCGCGGTTATTGATTGTTAATAATGAATTTAGTCAAAGGAACTATCGATATGTTGGTAAATTTCGATTTTGGTGAATATTTAAAAAAAACGCCGGCAGAAAAAAAAAAAATTTTGAAAATTTTCGCAGATTTGTCTTAAATTTTGTTCACATATGGACTATCGCCGAAAAACATTTGAGTACAAATTTGACGCAGATCTGTCCAGCCGTTCACATTTTATGGCATTCTGAATTTTTCGAAAAATCTCATTCTCGCGCTGGTTCGTGCAAATTACGAGATCCGGGTTCTAATTTGGTCCACATATGGACTACTATGGTACAAGGGTTTGAAAAAGATCGGTTACACGGTTAAAATTCTTCGACACTTTGAATTTTTAGAAAAATGTCTAGAGCATAAATAAGCTTGCAAAGTAGAACTTTGCAAATTGTTCGCTTTTTTTTCGTTAAGGTGGCATTACTTCCAATCCATACGGAGCATCAAGAATTCCAACTCGAATTAAACTGAAAACCCATTTGGTTTTGCAATATGGCATATTATTATTATTATTAAATCAGTGCCATGCATGCTTAATTGCATACAAACTTGTATTAAATAGATATTTAGAATAAAACTAAAAATCGTTTTTTACTTAAGCAATTATTTCTTCGGGATAATTGTTAAAAACTGTTGCTATGCTACAAAAATTTGTTAATCTGCCTTTTATTTTTAGTTACATCAACAACACGTGTCTGCACGTATCTTTTACCCAAAATTAAATAACGATTTTTTAAATTTTATTCTTTCAATTCACTGTATATTCAAAATTACCGATCGTACAACAAATTCGTTCATATATAAAATTTAAGTTTTTGTATGTATTTTTAAATAAAAAACATTCCATAGCCGCTCGAAAAAAAAAATTCCGCTATTTTTTGACAAAATGAAGTGACAATATTTTTTTCCGTTGAGACGGACCATTCCGATTTTTCTCAAAATTTGCCAGAATTTTCATTATAATTCCTATAAACTACTTAGAAAAATTGGCGTGATGACAAATGAATGTTCCACTTGGTATGGAATGACCCATATGCACATGACCTATGTCATGTTTTTTGTGCAGTTTTTAAAAAGACTAAACCATAATAATAATAATCCAATTATGACCAGCAATAGATCATTTTAATTATGGGCTCGATCGTCAATCCCATTGATTGATCGTCCAAATTTTTTGTAGTATTACTTGTTAAAAAAGTTACAGTATTTTGTATGCCGGATATTAATTAAGGACAGAATAATTAACCGTTTCTATCTTTTGAACTATTAATATTATTAAAAATCTCGCTAGCCAATCAATAAAGCATATTTTCACAAACAAAATGAGCTACTGCACGTCATAATCTAACTGATATTGTGGTTTACGCTTTTAAAACGCTTAAAAAAAAACGTGACATCGGACAATGCCGATATCAATAGATTTCCTTTTCCTATCACCGCTGTGAATGTATTTTTATATTAAGAACTAATACTGCAACGTGAGTGATGCCTCGGAACATTTTATTGAACAGCCAGAAATTGTAGAAGCGCTTATAAAAATTTAGCACTCTTTTGACCAGTGCGAAGCGCAGAAACCTCCTTAATACGAACGCTAGAATTATCTTTTGCAAGTGTTTCGTTATATTATATATAATTTACAACATTATATGTGGCCTTGGCCATTTATGGCTATGAATAATTCAAAAGACGCCCAAGTGTTCCAACTTGCCCCACGATAGGTATGTTGGAACAAATTTAAAATGTATATAAACCTAAGAATAATATTTTTTTGCCGGCAACTGTAGATTGTTGTTTCATTTGAAATGTTATGAAATTCGTTTAAATGTTTTGAAAAATAATACAATAACGTAAACTTTTCGGAAAATTAGTAACTCCATATAATCCGAACTGCTTTACCGATTTGAGTCAAATTTAATATTAAACAACTTTAAGTATACCTGTACCCACGATGAACGCTTTAGCAAAATAACAAAATTTTTGCAAACATCAATGTGACGACCGCGCATTTTAGAAAATAATAATAATAATAATAATAATAAGCCTAAGATTCACATATGTACCTGCATACATTTCGTAAAAAATACGAAAATCAGAGAGGGACTGGAATTTGACGGGTGTGCCAAATTTTAGAAAATCTTAACAATAACAAAAGTTTAAGTTTAACTATGTTCAGAAAAGTGCAAAAACTGCAGTACAATTCCCGACGTCGTACTAAAATAGTATATTATGTTACAAGTGCAGTAAAACTTTTTCTTAACTGTTGTGATTGCAGGACGAGCCGAAGGCGAGTGTCAGAAAAACGCTTCGGAAAAAGTTTTACTGCACTTGTATCGTAATATATTATTACTTCACAAGGTGTGAAAATGAGGGTTTTACGCACGCCTCGCCCATTATTTCTTCGAACAAATCTTCTTCGATCGTTACTTTGAATCAATGCAATATTCTCTTTGAAAGCAAAGAAATATTTCCCTGAAATCAATGGAAAAGAAGCAATCCAATAGTTTCTTTGGAATTACATGACATTTTTTTTCTCGCTACGTGTACATTAATAGCTGTTTTAATTCATAATCGTCTTCGTGCAAAGAGTGCCACAGATGTTTTAATTAAATATATATAACGCGATAAGACTCTGGCCCACGTTATCTCTCGTTATCTAATCTTAAATAATCGATTGTTATTTTTTTACCGATAAAGCCTCTCTCTCTCTCCCTCATATTATCACCTATACACTTTTCTTTTACCGACAAGTTTTAGACAAGTTCTGCCCTAAAGATATGCCGTTTGTATGAGTTGGACAGAAAAACGAAAAACTAACGAACAAACAAAATTAGGAAGTCAAGCGAATAATAAGAACTAAGGAATGTATAACCAAAGAGAAAATATCTGCGAAAGGTAATATGTATAGGTAACGTTTTTCGAAAAAGGTAAAAAATGTGCGTCTGTACTATAATTTTTCCTTACAAACTTTTTTAGAATATTGTGTATACACTCGGAAACATCGGAAAATTCTCTGAGTATGAACAAAAATAAGGTTTCAAAAAATATGGCAAAATATGTTTATTTTTTTATACTAACTTATTGGTGATCATTATTATTGAAAATTGATAACAACTTCGACTATTTTTGTCGATTTACGATCCTTTGAAGTAATTGTGACTCCATATTTTACAGCCCTACTATTTTTCAAAATGTTTTATTGTACCATTCAGGTGAATGCTGAGTTCTTCTGAAAAGTTTGTTCAAGATGTGGCAATGAAAAGAACTGCCACATGTATTAAGAATTGTCTTGTCAAAAGATTTTCTTTTTTTTTACAAAGCCGAGAATAATTTTGAGAGTCATGAAAGAAAAACGTGGGCCACAGAGAGGAACGTGCAAATTTCGTTTTCGTTTTCTTTTCAGTGAAGTTTCATCCTGCAGAGAGCACACCGCTCGCCTTTTCACCGATGCCTCTAAAAGATGCTTGATATTTTCATACACATGCGAGACAGCCAGAGCTACTGAGTATGAGAGGAGCTCAGCGCCGAGCTCAGACACTATGTCAAATCCCAAAAGCAGCCCAAGTGTTCGACAGATGTATTAGGCTCGCACTCTACGTACGCAGTATTTAAGTGGACAAGTACCTTCGTTTACGAAATCAATGTATATGCTTTTGAGTATTAAAGTATTGTTTTGGGCATTCTCTTCGGTAAATAAAATAAATAAAATAAATAAAATAAATAAAATAAATAAAATAAATAAAATAAATAAAATAAATAAAATAAATAAAATAAATAAAATAAATAAAATAAATAAAATAAATAAAATAAATAAAATAAATAAAATAAATAAAATAAATAAAGTCTGACCCTTCTTATTTTTAATTGAACTGATCCCTATTTCTGTGGCTTGTACTACACCGTAAAAAGCCAAAAATTAATTTGAATTTAGTAACATACCTTGCCGCTGAACTCTGTCAATCTTAAAAATGAAAAAAAAGCTAAAAAATACAGATTTTTTTAAATCCCAAAAACAAAAATGAATTGGAATCCTTTAACGGTTCCTTTTGTTGACGATTTTAATTAACAATGAATTCAATATATAGTGTTATAGGAGGTTTTATTCTCGGTATATTTTAGAGTAATTTTTTTCTTCCACATTTTAATGCATACTAAAGCAATGTGTTCAATTTAAAAAAGAAGAAAATATTTTAAACAAATAATTCTGGTATTTGGGCGTTTTAATTGTTAATAATACAGTGATGTAATTATTAATATTAATAAAAATGAAAAAATACCATTTTCTTTTACAAATTGAACATATAGTTTCAGTATGCATTAAAATGGGAAGAAAAGATTTATTCTACAATTTACCGAAGATAAAATCGTACATAAGACTATAGCAGCAAATACCTTATTGAATAACACGAAAAGACAAATGAAAAGAACTGAAAATGTTGTTGATATTATTGATAAAAATGAGAGCCTGAGTTGTTTCATGTTGATACGATGCCACACTGCAAAAAATGTTTGCAAAATTTATATACAGTATAGTAATTTAATGTATTGTATTTTTACTGAACCCGTGTAGGAAATTCAATTTAATGTACGAAAGAAAATGAAAATTCAATGTACGTGAGGTAGAATTGAATTTAACTTATATTAAGAAGTTGACATTTGTAACAATTATATATTATATATGTCGATTACGAGTTTATACATAAAAACTTTTTGTTTTTTCTAACAGTGTAGTAATTTTACCTTAAATATTTTAGTTATTATATGTTTTTAACACGTTTAATATCGTTCCATATGTTTTTCTTGTGACATAGTGCTGAAATTCTCATGGACATTTTTTTTTTTCTTGAGAGTCTATGTGTAAAGCATCTTCAATTTTCATAATTCCATAATGCAATTCCATTGGGATTCGAGGCGCACGATATGTTGGGTATAGCCGTGCGTGAATGCGTGTGCCAAGTACGATATATCGTATGCTTACAATATGCAAGCGCTCGGTAGAAGGAGATAAGAAGAACGAGTGAAAGAGAGGACGAGGACTTTTGCACTCTGCCGGGGGCAGATCGAGATCGAGAGACTCTCGGTGGAGTGCAGCGCAACAGCGACGACGACGGCAGCGCCAGCACCATCAACCGTCAGCCTTTCTTGCGCGATCTCACGATTTCCGTTGCTGCAGCGCCTCTCGCCGTCTCGCATATTACATGCATAGTGCACTGCGCTTGCTGCGCAGATGAAAGGGGAAGCTGAGGAGCGTGGAGAATCGCTCGCACTCGCGCCCACTACCAGTCGAAGAAAACAACAAAAAAAAAAAACAAACAAAAACGAAAGAGTAAGATGCATGGAAGGAGAAAGCGAGAGAGCCAAAAGTGTGGGTTCGCTTGTATTGCCAACAAACGACTACATTAGCCGGCTACAAAAAAAAAAAAAAAATTTTCACTTGCTACACCAAAACCCTATACACTGTCAAAAATGCAAGTGAATGTAATATCCAAAACTGAGGCGAGGTTAAAGTTTCGAATGGGGTAAATACACTGAGAAAAAAAAATCGTTAAAACAACAAAACGTGCGCTTGCGGGCAGCGAAAAGAATATTTTGTCTATTGAACAAAATATTTGGAAATGGTGATAATGTTTGGATTGATCAGCTGTTGCTTCGATCAGTTAGATATTTCATTCAATCAAAAGAATATGCTTTTCGCTGCCCGCAAGCGCACGTTTTGTTGGTTCTAACGATTTTTTTTCTCAGTGTACACGAATGCCGGAATTTAATATCTCACCTATGTTTATGATGAAATTCGCTAGATTAAGGAGGTTGGAGCGCTACGCTCGGGGGGGATAGGCCTGGAGACGCGCGCCGCGCGGGGCAGGTAGCGAGTGAGTGAGAGGTCCGCGTTGTGAAAGCCCAAGCGTACAGAGACAAAAGCTGGAAAAGTCCGTTTCACTCATACTATCTCAAAAACTAAGCGGTTAATTATTTCGAAATTTGACAACATATTTGTAGACATAATTCCCTTGCCGTTAGCACATTTTTCACATGACAATCTTTTCGCGTGCTTTTGCAGTATCGATTTATGTGCTGTCAATCAGTGACGGTTCCATAACAGCAATGTTAAATAGCCCAACTACGGTTTTCAATATCTCTGCAACTAAACGGTGAATTTATTTTAATTTCTGGATACACCGAACACAAGTGTTGTTCAACATAATATTTCTTTTTCACACTGGAATATTTAAAATGCTGTAGTGCTCCAACCTCCTTAACATGTCGTCAAAAATGTACGTGAGATTTAAATTTCGGAATTTTCGGATTTACGAAACGGGCATATGAAGTCCACATTAGTATACTTTGATTGTAAATTTAAGAATAGTATGAGAATTCTCCGATACTGTTATTTGAAAAATTACAGTACGTGAGTATTGTAATCTTCATTTTAATATACCAATATTGTGTTTGCCAATGACGAATGCATCTGAAAATTAATATACGATATATGCATCCGAGCTATATAAGGTATATTAATTTAAAAAAAGAAAAAAAAAATGTACAGTGTAAATAGTTCTATATCCCAATGATGACCCTCGTAAAAGAAAAACGTCATACGAATTTTTTTTAATACGTGGCGCAAACGACCTTTTGTATTTCCAATTTGATTAACACATAGAAAATCGAAAGTTTCGTTTCGACGGATATCATTATTTTTGTACACGATGGATGGTACTATGTATAGTAGCATTTGATAGCTCAAATGATTACCTTCAATTCTGTGCGTCGTAGAACATTTTCGACCATATAGTGTAAAAGATGTTCCTTTTTGCGTAAACAGAAGTTTTTTACTTTTCCAAACACGGTTACCCAAGACAAAATGGCATTTTCCTTGGTGGGAACACCGTGAAAATTTCTATAAAATTGGTCAAGGACATGTCAAAACTATTCTTCATACAACTTAGCCTCATTCGTGATTATTATTTGTATTGTTATTATTTGACAGTAAAATGCTTATAAAATGTTCAATACATTTTTTCCTTACTATACACATACGAAAATCCCGATTTATACCATGACTAGGAACAACGCGAGCGCTCCGCGCATGCTACGCTTTGGTGACTTTGCGTCTTTTTTAGCTAAAACAATCCTGAAGAATCAATGTATATGTCTACCCAATATAGCAGATAGTCAGAATTACGCTACTTTCATGACATACTTTTGATATAATAATTACATATCCTCTTTAAGACCACTCTACCAATCACCATCAATTTCGGATGCTATAAAAAGGTAGCTTTATTAGACATTCCTCAGAACTCATATCTAATTTACAGCGTTTCTATTTCATCCCACAAAATAATTACTTTGGACGTGCTGTTTTTTTAAGAGAAGATATTATAATCGCTGCAAATTATTATTCTCAAAAACAAACAATAAGTAAATTGTATTACAAATTCTATTTCCAAAAGAATTACGGATTCATTACTAAGAACAGCGTCGCTTTTGTTCAAAAATAAAAAAGAGAACCTTTCAAACCTCTATGGAAAAATAATTATCTATTCATCGATTACTTTTTGATTATGTGGAGATAGTTATTCAATATCACAACTACGAAAAAGACAGGCAGAACAGCGAGAGCGACAGTTCAAAATGCGTACCGTACTGGGGAGCGTCGACAGACTGAAGTTGGCTCCGAAACAGCCGCCGCCGACCAATCGGAAGACTCGAAAAGCGGCTTCAATCTTTCGAGTTCGATGTGCCATGTCTTTTTTAAGAGAGGAATACTGAATCTCGCAACAAGAAAACACCGGGCAGATTTATATAAAAGGTGGTTCGAAGATTTTTCATTTTCTCTATTTGCAATAACATGTTATAAATCGGGTGGGAATGTGAATTCATCACGTTAGACCCTTAGAAAAATTCACACGGTGTTATCTTTTCACGAAATTCAATATTATAGTATAATAACTGTAAATTTCAGTCGTGTATAGTAGAAAAAAAATGATTAACCCGCATGGAAATTTATATATCGAAAATATATCTACTAAATATATTTCGTATATAAAATGTGATGTATAAAATATGTATTTTAGTTATATGTATGTATGTATCGTTATTGCCGCTTTTAATGTATAAAAAATATATATGTTATATTTTTTGTATAGATATTTAATGTATCTGCAATATATATTGAATATGCAGTAATATATACATAATATACATGCCACATATATATCATGTATATAACATATATACTTTTTTTGTGGCATACATTCAATTTCATATTTATATACACCTATTAAACGTACTAAAGGTGTGGTGTGTGAAATCAGCGAGCAAAAGAATAAATTTAATGGTTGAGAAATATATTCGAAACTTCTTTAAGGATGTATTATAGGGGTACAGTCTCGCAATACATCCTTAACGAAGTTTCGCATATATTTCTCAAGCATTAAAATTGTTGAACAAATCACCCGACAACCTAAAGTTTTTTCGAATGAAAATGAAAATTCGTTATTTATCGCGAATTTTTAGAAATTCAAAAAAAAATCTATACAAAAAAACATCATATGTATTCAGAAAAATTGTGTCGGGTGATTTGTTCAACTATTTTTTTATTCATCAATTTGTTAATAACATTTTGGAATTGTTATTATGCAAAATCGATCTTTAGTGTTTGATGTAAATGCGTCGTTGCATTGTTATACGACTGGAAAATATTATTAAAAAAATAGTTTGGCATTCGTTCGTCTGGCCGTAAATTGCAGTACATTACGGCTTTGAACCATTTGTACTAAAATTTCGCCGCAATACATGCGTTAGAAATAAGAGAAAAAGTAACAATTGTGCGGAATAACAGATTTGACATAACAATTGCCTGGGCACTTTCCAATCATTTCGAACTATTGACATATCAATAACCATTTACTTCGTTACTGGGAAATAAAATTCTTTTATACGATAGTTGAAAATTGATTATTAACACTAAACAAGCTCCTGGATCCTTTGTATATAATCTTCCATTCTGCTTATACTTCCACTATTACACAATATTGCAAACCTTTCGAAAAAGATTCGAGTCAATATATAAAATATGCAGTCGGATCATATTGTACACATGTATACATATGTATACACATGTATATATATATATATATATATATATATATATATATATATATATATATTGATAGTTTTCGTAGATCGTATACATAAGTCCTATATATTAAATATATATACATAATATATACATATATAAAAAGTGTACATAATGTATATATTCTATCACCTAGATATATATTCGGATACTTAAATCGATGTATATTTTTCCGTGCGGGAGATTATTTCATAAGCATTTTATTGTCAAATAATAATAATACCAACAATAATCACAAATGAGACTAAATTGTATGAAGGATAGTTTTACATGTCGTTGATCGATTTTATACAAATTTTCACAGTACTCGTACCAAGGAAGATGGCAGTTTGTCTTATGTTGTCGATTTCTGGAAAAGTAAAAAACATATGTTTACGCAACATTTAATATCTCGGACACTATGCAGCCTAAAATTTTGCACGATACACGAAATTTAAGATAATTATTTGAGCTATCAAATGCTACCATAGTTAGCACCATCCAACGTGTTAAAAAATAATGGTATCTGTCTAAAGGAAATATTCGATTTTTTACGTGTTAATCAAATACGAAATTCTGAAAGGTCGCTGCGGCACGTCTAAAAAAATGCATACGAAGCTTTTCTTTAATGAGGGCCAATGTTAGGGTCCAGACTATAATTTTTGCATATGGCGAGTACATTTTTTTTTGTATGCAGTCTAATATACCTATATAGAGGTATTATTTCCTTAACTGATACAATTAGTGCGCATCTCGCACTAATAATAGATTAATATCATTTACCCGTATATTCGTGTATCTTGTTCCAAGATAAAACTTTGATTAGCTTCCAACTGAATGTAACTTTGTGTGGAATACACCTAGTGTGTGTCATTTTAACACAATGACCAAAAATTGTTGACACGATAAAATAAAATTGTTGGTTGGGCTCTCTAAGTGATTCGATGGCTAGTAAGTCGTTTGCCTAGTTGAGCATCTTCTTCTGCAACTGTAAACAGATGAGGGCGTTGCATTCATACAGCGTCATTAATTGTTGAGAAGAAAAATATAAATACAGTAGAACGTCGATTATCCGAACGAATGGGGACCGACTACCGTTCGGATAATCGAAAATTCGAATAAGGGGAGAGAAAATATTAGGATGTATCCGTTTAACAACAATTAATACCCGTCGCTAATGACTCTGGTAGTTGATGCGACGTTAAAAAAGCGGAAAAAAACAATTGATATTTCCAAAATATTATTATTAGCATATATTATACATATATTTTCGATAACAGACTCTATGTAATCTTCGATTTTTTTGGAAAAATATCGAGGATTTTCTTCTGCTGTACGACAGAAACTCTTTCTTGCGCTATCAAATTACGACAAAGATGTTTGGAAAATCGAAATTTCGGATAATCGACGTTTTACTGTACTAAAATAGAGTGTATGCGTGCATCAATTGTCTCACTTTGAATTGAGCGACAGACTGACGTAGAAAAAAACGCTTGATGATGAGTCAAATGCTGCTGCTGCTGCTGCTGCTGCTGTAGACTTTGTATCACGTTCGGTATCCTGTGAAAATGACGAAGAAAAAAGGAACACGCAAGACAAATAAAATACAGCTGTATGTGCAACTAAGCAAACGCGGGCTCCAATTAAGACTATATTCTCGCAGAGCCAAGCGGGCTATCTTATTTGGACCTGACTCCACTTGTTCATCAACTTTCTTGGTGCCAACGATATTTTCATAATTCATTTTTAGAGTACGGCCTTCCTCGTTATCGCATGAATAAGCTGAATCGACGATAAGAAAACGGCTGAGTGATGTATGCCCGAAGAAACTCTAGATAGAACTCAAATGAAAAAAGCTACGGAATTAAATTTAGAAACAGAGGCACGTTGTAAACTCTACTCCGATTTATCTCCGCGAAATATATCTGTACCATATTGCAACTCTGCTACAAAACAACATCGTATTCAGATAACAACAGTACGTTATCTTCTTGTGGCAGAATTATAAATTTATTCAATATGGTAGAGTCGTTTTTTTTGCACAAAAGACATTAATAGTCATTCATTATATAAATGTGCGGTAACGCGATGGTCGCCCACATAGCATATAATATTGCCTAAATATTGCAGGACTATTTCGAATATTTCATTACATGTTTCCATAAGCTTCCAATCGAATATTCACAAATATTTAATTGCAATATTGTCAACTTAAAGTTCAGAAATATTGTTGAAGGTAAAACAATTGCCAATCATTTTAAAAATATTTCTGAACATTACCTGTGAAACAAACCATCCCATTTTTTCAACAATATTTCACAAAGTTTCGAATAAAAAATTCCAGATTAGATTTGGCAAATATTATAATGGAACTTTTTTTGCAATATTCCAATACATTTCAAATGGACATTTCTAAACTAGTTTTAAAAAGTTGATTTTGAAATGATTTGTATTTCGTGATAAGAAGAAATTCATCTCATTCTCTTGAGTATCATTCGATTTGAAAAAACTGATATTCAATCGGGAAATCGCCATATGATTATTTGGAAATGGGGAGAAATTCTGACAGAAATTGAAAGCCTCATTAGAATTTACTGGAAAACGTGGCATGGTATGAATCGATTTTTTTACAAGATTGTCATGGACCAGCAATCTTCTGAAAGGTTGTTCTATCTTTATTTTTTAATTCATCAGTCTTTATCGCCAGAACACATGGGCAATAAAAGTATAACATTGGTACAAGTAGTCGATAGTCTAGTGGTTAGCGTGATAGACATTAGGTTGTTAAGGGATCTTTCCAGTGTGAAAAAAAATGGATTTTTTTTCGTCTTATCCATTAGTATATACGATCAAAAACATCCTCTCACATTTTTAATTAAAGCGAAATTCGAAATACTTCGCTCGCATACTTTATGGACCTGGTATCCCCTATTAGTCGTAAGCACCCAATTTAGGTATATGAAATTTCTACACTCGAAACTTTAAACGCGTTTTTCTCGAAACGACATTTTTCAAAACGGTGGACATTCTTCAGGGAACAGTTTTCAAGCGATCGTTTTCAAATCTTAGGAGAACATTCTTCAGGCTACTCTCTATCGTGTTATGGAAGCTTTTTTTTTTAATCTTCCAATTTTTTCAAAAGAAAAACTGTCGAAAAAACGGCTGAAATCGGTACTTTTTTTGTTCAAAACGCCGCCATTTTGTCAATTTTGATTTTAAAAAAGCCTCTATAGCGCGATAGCCAATCGCATACTAATTAATAATCCTTTGGGTTTTTTTAGATCAAATTTGCGACCCCTAGGATGTCCACCATGAGGCTATCTTTTTTATCAACATTATTTTCAACAATAAAAAAAAATGTTAACAATAAAAATCGTCTTATAAAAAATCATTTTCTGTCATTCATGATTACCTTAATACGTCATAAAAATTTCAGATTGATCGGCGTATAGTAATCGTCCGAAAAAAATCGTGAAAATAGGCTATTTTTCGGGCCGTCACGGGCTTAAGGGATTTTTCCAGATCCCTTAAGCCATTAATAGGTTGACAGGTAGATATAAAGTCTTTGAAGCGAGAATTTACGTTTCTCTCAACCACATTCACCTCTGGAACAAATATAATTAATGAAACTCTATTTTTGTTATATATTTTTGAAACAGGATCGCTTTTTAAAATTACCCATCGTTAATTCAACGTGGATGTACTACATAGGTGAGGTTGTGAGTTCGATTCCTGGACGGGATTTTTTTTTGTTTTTTTTTTTTTCCAATAAATAATATTATTATCGAGGACATCCAATGGTACTGCTTAAAAACTCGCAATCCAAAAATTATATTAAAAACGGTAGAATTTCTTACGAATTAGCCTTGGGCAAAAAATGTAATATTAACACAATATTGCTCTGTAATATTATTGAAATATTATATTTGCAATGTTTTGAGCGAACATTGCAAGATTTCTACAATATTTTAGGAACGTTTTAAACATCTTTCACAATATTTTCGCAATATTGCATCATTGCCAAGGAATGTTTTGAGAATGTTTCAGAAATATTTCGGTTACATGTGGGTCATTTTCCTTAGATGAAAAATCGTTCTATAAAAGAAGGATTAATTATCAACTGACCCGCTGTTTTTCTCCAACTCTTGAATAATTACAGCAACGAAAAAACACTGATCCATAGAATACTATACCGAGAGAAGAAGTTTCATTGATTCAAATTTCGGCCTATGAACATTTCTTTGTCATCAATTAAACAATACATTTAAGTTAATTTTATCCTTTGTATTTTCTGTAATTCAATTAAACGTAGTGATACTGAAGTAATTATAATTTTCTTTAAGCCAATGAACCGTACTTCACTGATTTCAAAGGAATCGTCTTCAAGATAGTAAAAGATAAACGTACACCCATGAAAAGATTTAGTTACATTTACCCCGAAGCTGCGGTCGAAGAAAATTTGTTTGAATTAAACGAGGCATATTTGAATCAATTATACCATCGTTCTTTTAATAAAACTGGTATGTTTGTGTCTAAAATGTACAGCAATCATCACCAACACAACATTAGTTCAAAATCACCTACAACTGAATCGAATCAAAAAATATTTCTTCGATTTAATCGTGTATGCTGTCAGGGTTGTTGAGACAACAGAGTTGATTGAAACGCACATTTGGTTGAGTTTAAAAAAGCCCTGTTTCAACGAATCGATAGAGTCGGGCAGAATAGCAAATAGATTTGACACGATCGGATTATTTAATTCATTTGACTAAATATTTCTATTGCATCACTATAAAATTATTCAACACGATCAAATAGTACTAATACTTTGCTCAAGCCATTTAATCAAAGCTACTCTTTATTGCGCCGTCATTACGAGATATTTGATACATCGAAAATCAAATATAATTATGTCAACCAAATAATGCAACGAAGTAGAAGTTTACATTGTTTCTATCTACCTAAAGTATAGTAAACACTAGACAGCGTAACACAATGTGTTTTCATCGGAAACAATGACGCTCTGGTGGCAGAAGACAATTGGCAGTTTCTTTCCTGCGCCAATGTCGAAACGAGCAACACATTTGCGCGCATGAGCCAAGTGAAGCTTTTTTTTTGTTTTATATTAAACTTATTCCCAGTAAACACGTTATCGTACAGCAATGTAACCTGGAAGTCACACGTGATTGTAACAATATGACGCTTGCAGTATGTTGAGGATATGTAGCGTAGGAGTAACATGTGATGTTTCATTTGTTATATACAGATAATACTACTGTTATGTGACATATTTTCGTTGCATTTGCATAACAAAAGCTATGAAACCGCAACGCAACGTGCATGTAACGAATGGGACGTCACTTTCGTGACAAGAAGGCCATGTTGCAGTAATGTAACGTGACAACATTGCAAGAACGTTGCAAGAGAATGTAACATTTACGTAACATGCATATTACAGTGGTTATATAACATCGTAAACATGCACGTTACGCGACTGTTATATGCCGTAGTTACGTTACGGTTATATAGCGAAAGTGTGTAACTGTAATGCAACATGTAAGTAACGATTGTAATGTAAATGTGGCGATAGTCCGTTGATGGGACAGTTATGTAACGTGGCAACATTGCAAGAACGTTATATATTTATACCGAGTGTTATGTCCGCTAGATGGCTAACGACTCAAACGTTTCTCGCAAGCGATTCGTGACCCTAGCGTGTATAAAACTGAACGAATTCGCAGCTCAAAATAAACAGTGGGAGATATCCTACGGAGGTGCTCTAACTTATTGGCTGTATGCGCCAATAGCTTGTTCTACTTTCAATTGTAGCAGCTAATTTTTTGACCTTCTAAGGATACCGATTTCGTAACCCATGAAGCTCTTTTGTAGACTTTCAGTCTGTGACCATGTTATGTAACATGCGTTGCATAATATGGTATGTAACATGCGTTGCATAATATGGTATGTAACATGCGTTACATGTAGCACGTAACAAATATAACATGCGTTACATGTAACATATAACATATATAACATGCGTTACATGTAACATGTAACATATATAACATGCGCTACATGCAACATGTACAATATGTTACATGTGTTACATGTAACATGTACCATATGTAACATGCGTTATATAACATGGCAACATGTACCATATGTAACATGTGTTATATAACATGGTAACATGTACCATATGTAACATGCGTTATATAACATGGTAACATGTACCATATGTAACATGCGTTATATAACATGGTAACATGTACCATATGTAACATGCGTTATATAACATGGTAACATGTACCATATGTAACATGCGTTATATAACATGGTAACATTGTTGAGTGGGAAATAATAACTTACATGTAAGTTACAGGTGATGTTACTTGCAACTTTAGGTTACATTGCTGTTACATTGTGCAACACACTAGCAACATTACGAAAATGTAACGGTTATGTTATGCAAGTGATGTAACATATTTATGTCACTTGTTACATGGCAGTTACATTACGCAATGTGCGGACAACACAACTGAAATGTAGCGGTTATGTAACCCATGTTACATAACATGAAATATTGTTGAGTGGGAAATAATAATTTACATGTAAGTTACAGGTGATTGTAACTTGGTACATTGGGTTACATTGCTGTAACATTAACGTATTTACTGGGTTGTTTTTCGCGATAAACTATAATGTCGTCTCTTCAAGGTTATGTACGGCCTATTCAACCAAAGAATTTTGTTATGAACCCCATATTGAGTACACTTAACCAATAACATATGATCAAAATAATCAAAATATTTTGACGACAGTATTTTCTAATCGGTGAGGTCAAAGATACCTTGAATTGTCATAATGACATCCAGTCAATTCAACCAAATATTTCTTTCGCCACCCGCAACCGTCGGATTTGGTTAACTGAAACAAAATTTTTTAAATATTACTAAATGTTTTTCTCGGTGTACCAATGCCTGTTTTTTTCTCTGACAATTTGTGTATGAAAAATTTGCAAAGTAGATATCGATAATCAATTGTACAAATATTAATCGTGAAATCTGGGCCTCCATCTTTCGCGTGTAATAATGGAGAGATTGAGCATGTGAGTTCAGGACATGGTATAGGACCCCAAGTTAATACAGAACCGACTGTACATAATATAATGGTCCTTTTGCAATGCCATGTAGTAGCTTCGATCCTGACTTTGAGTATTCAAGCCAACACAGTCTTCGTAGGAAGTCTGGTACGTGACATTGCTGTCAACCCGTCGCCGGCTGCACGGAATAGAGAGAGAAACGTAAATACGTTAATAATAAAAATAAAATGGCTGTTTAAGTTCAGAGAAATAAAAGAAGTAGAGAAAGAGCGAGGGAGGAGGAAAACCGTAAACGAGAGAGTTGGAAGAGAAATAAAAAAAAGCAAAGAAAAGCCCAGGCGACAACGCTCCACGCCGTACCGCATCTTGCATATGAAATGCGGGTTGTCGTTACATGGGTTTTACGCGTCGACTTTACGTGCCTCATCCGTCCGCTAGCCGATCGCAGACTTTGTGGCCAATGGCCAGCAGCAGCAGCAACAGCAGAGCTGGGCAGTATTTTAAGTACATGATATATTTTAAGTACTCAAATACTTTTCTGATATTTTTAATAGTTTTTTGACCCATTAAGTACAGAATAGAAAATACTTTTGCCTCTAATCCGTCCGTATTCACTGAGAGAAAAGCATATAATTGATTATAGGAAGGCTTGCAATGTTTTATGGTCGAAGCGATGATGATATGGTTCAATAAATGATACCTGCAAAGTTGTTGGAAACAAATGTTGAAATCGTATATGCAACGAAACGGCATATTTGAAACTATTAGAATAATTTTTGAAACTATTATCATTTTGATGATTGCTACTATAATTATATTTGCTATAACCATAAAATACAGACGTTCCTCCTGGGAATTATAATAATGGTTCATCCAACTATTTTTGTATATTTGCTACAATCATAAAATATCGACGTTCCTCCTGGGAATTATAGTTTATAGTTAGATTATCGTCGGTTTAACTATATATTTTTTTTAATTACCAGATTTTTCTCTCAGTGTTCGGAAGGTTTGTTATTTTTTTAGAATTATCGTACGATTAGCTGAAACCGAAGTGCTTGAACCGAAGTCCAATCGCCAAATCAATGTATTTTAAGTGCTAACCTCCTCAACGCCAGTCGAAAGCCTACTTTCATGACGTATTTCCGAGGCGACATGCCCTTTCAAACACTAATTTTGAAAAATCGTACTGATCAAAAGTTTCTTGAAGACGGGAACACTTCTTGAATGAGTATAACGGAGAAAAGTGACTAGTCAACAAAACAAATGCGGATACGATATTCTTCAGAGATGTGTGAATATGTATTCGGTTTAAGTACTGTGGGGGCACCAGTTATCGCACGATACCGGGTCTTCGGAAATCGCGCGTTTTTGAGGGAAAAATTTGCAAATTTCGCATACCCGCGTTTATCGGCGACCATTTTGGCATAACTGTCCACAAAGCCCAATAATTTTGCTACAGAATGCGATACTATTAATTCATTTCCCAGGTACAGAGAATTAAAATAAAAAGATTAAACTTGATAGTTCGATGACTGATCCGGTCAACGAGTGGTCGGTAGTGTTCGGACGGTAGAATTTCTTTATACTTCATAAGGATTAAACAACAAAATGTAAATATGAAAATGAATTCGACCCGTTTGTTTATATTAAGAGACAAATTAAGAATACGTAGAGATAAGAAAAAATTAAAAAATACTAATTCTTCCTCATTAAATCCCGTTTCCGAATTCTGCATCCCCGAAATGCTGGGTGCTGTTGTTATCAGACGCGTATTTCCACCCCTCCTAACCTCAAAGACTTTGTCCTGTCAATATGCTGCAATAGTGGTAAAAAAATATTAAGTTCCTTCTTTTCATTATTAAGGGGACCCAGTCACCTAAAAAAAAGTCATAAGAAAAAAAATTCTATAAATGATACCTTTCTTTTAAAAAATGTTACATTTAAACCTCATTAAGTACATAACAAACATTATAGTTCTGCACTTCTGTAAAGACCTACAGTGCGCAAAAATGGTGTGAGGTCGAAAGTAAAATTTTTCACTTGTAACTTTCAGACCAAATCGGTGAACCAATTTTAGTATTCAATATCTTATTTTATCTGTCAAAGAGTGTATTCTGGATGCAGTGAAAATTACATTATCTGTAACTAATTGATTACTGAGGTTTGAATAAAGAAAGATTTATTTACACATTTAAAATAATATCTTTGTCAAAAAGAACTGAAATAAAATTTCCTATATATGTTTTTGTAACGCATGCATGAGAAGTGCTACTTCTCGTGCCTGCCGCGCGTGGCGTAAGTGGCGCTTTACAGCCATCGATGCTATTTTACTTCTCGCACGGGAATCACTTCTCGCACGCACTTCTCGCACGCGCGCGACATTACACTCGGTAGCACTTCTCATGCATTTGTTACAAAAAGTATTATGCGATACAGAGCGAGAGAGCGATCATCATACGACGGTTGTGAAGTTGATCGCACTCGCCGCACTCATGCCACAGTCAGCACTCGCCTTCGGCTCGTGCTGCTGTGATACTCGTGGGGCTCGTGCGATCAACTTCCCAATCTGCGTATAATGATCGCTTTCTCGCCCTTGTATAGCAAAGCACTATTTTATGTAATACATGCATGAGAAATGCTACTTCTCGTGGCTGCCACGAGTTGCTTAAACTGCGTTTTATAGCCAAGGATGCGATAAAAACGTTGCGCATGCGCAAATCAGCCCAATTTTACTTCTCGCACGCACTTCTCGCACTACTGCTTTCTTCTCGCACGCAGTTCACGGACGCTCCGCTCGGGCGCCCCACGCTCGATCGGAGAACGTCGTGAAACTAGCGTACATAACCCGAAAGCCGTAGTGATGTTCAGGCTCTACTAGGCGTTCGATACAACTACTGTCACCGTGATTTTACATTTAATATCAAAAGTTTTTATTTGTGTTTTAACTGCGATATTGACGAATCAATCTTGCGCCATAATTGCAATCGCAGAGTGTGCAACATTTTCCAAGTTCCTAGTTTAGACTGCTAAGAAATAAATGTGTTCAAATGATGACAGTATTTACTTATTTATTTATTTATTTGACGGGAAAAATACCCTTTTACATATTTCATAGTCTTGCTAGGTATAGATTTAATAAATATTAAAAGATAAAATATTCTGTATCATCACTTAAATATTTACATGTGTTTTTATTGCAGTGGTGTTTTGTTAATTTAATTTTCGAGTGATTTTTCAATATTTTGTGGGTTTTAGGTAACTGAAACATTAAAAGATTATTTTTCTTCCTGTCGAGGGGCTTCCCCCCCCCCCCCCCCCCCCCGATGATCCGCCCCTGGACCCACTCGAAGTGCATTTCTCATACATTTTTGACATAAAACAGTATGCGATACGCGTGCGGAACAGTGACCATCATACGACGGTTGTGAAGTTGGTCGCACTCGCCGCACTCGTGCCACAGGCAGCACCACGGTCTTACATACAGGTCTTGAAACTCTCATAGTGGGGGGTGACTCGCTTCTCGAAGTTCGACCGAAAGAGGCGCAGCTATCGTGTGCTCCTCCGTGTGAGAGAGTTAGACTGTTTTTTCTCTCTTTAACGTCTTGTGCCGTTTTATCGCTATCTTTCACACCACCATGGTTGCCAATGCCGTTATCTCTCTCGCACTCACGGCAGTTCAGTGAGAGTAGCACGTCACCTTAACAGCGTAAGAAATGCTAAACACTTATTACACTAATTACTAAACGTATATTCCGAGATTCCGAGATATAATTATGTAAACAATGCAAACGAGAAGAGCAGAGAGACGCTGTTAAACGCGAAATTTACAGGTTATGTCGCTAAGGTGTAGTCGATAGCAGCGACACATCCAGGCGAGTCACCATTGAAATTTGCCAGAGATGCAAGACCTGTATATAAAACCGTGGGCACTCGTGCGGCTCGTGCAACCAACTTCACAACCTGCGTATAATGGTCGCTGCCTCGCACTTGCATCGCAATATACTATTTCTCCTGACTGCTCTGAAATAACGTGATTCCGTCCCTGAAAAGCGGGAGGAAAGTCGACGATACCTGACCGCGAGCAGTGCGCATGTGCAGCGGGCAAGATACACGAGCCAAAACTCCCTAGGGCATCTTATCCTCTATTTTCGCCCACTTCGAGGTTCTCAGCGGGACCGCCGCGTACCGCGGCGCTCGCGCTGCGATCCTCGAAGCGCGCAAAAACAGGGGCGAGGATGCCCGAGCGAGTCTTGCCTTGTATATCTTCCCGCTGCCCATGCACACGGCTCACGGCCAGGTATCGTCGAATTTTTCCTCTCGCTTTTCCGCGACAGAAATCACGTTATATTTCAACGCAATCGGAAGAAAAGAATCGTATGCTACGCAGGAGGTAGTGCAATTTTCGCGCAATTTTCGAAAATCGCGCTCTTCCCTCCCTTGTATCATAATGTACTAATTCTACAATAAATTCTCTCGTTTTCCCCGCCAATCCCTCCTTCTCTACATCGTCCGAAAACTACATGCCTGATTTCCGAAAACCGGAGTGGGTCGATTTTGAGCGTCCGAAAACTACCTACGAGGAGCTGCGTTGCATTTTCGTCAATATTTATTAAATTTTCGAGTATTTTCATGAAAATTGATTGTTTTCCTGTCAGAAAAAAATATAAGGTTTCCTTAAAAATATAATTGTTCTCCTGTCAGAACCCTCACACTTAGCATTTGATTAGAATACAGCAAATAAACCGTTCTTGAAGTAAAAATTTTCCTTAACCGTCCGAAAACTGGTGTCCCCACGGTAGCCAAAGAAAAATAAATGGTGCACCTTATACCGCATTAAATTGATTCTGCCCGACCCCATACATCGGCAATAGACATACCATTGATTTTTACGAAGTATTTAAAAAGGTACTTAAACGAAGTACTTATCAATGTATTTTAAGTACAAAAAGTATGTTGTATTTTAAATACATAAAGTATTTTGTATTTTGGATTTTCAGTATTTTCGAGTATTTTTACCAGACTTTGAGCACCAGCAGCATGAGCAGCAGTAACAACAGCTCAGGATCGGCAGCTAGCTGCTTGGGAACGTTGAAACCCTCACGAACCTCTTTTATCGCCTTTGTACACACAGGCAAAGTCATTCGAGACACGTATATGATTTCTAGAAATATCGACACTATACTAAGAATGTTATGGGGGGTGTTTCATACGTTTAGGACCAGAGTTTCGTGGAGCAAAAATTTCGCGGTCCATAGTTAATTCCGGAACTAAGAGGCAAAAGGAAGTAATGGAAAATAGACCGATAATTTAAAAAGTGTTTTACGTTTATTTTTGTTTAGATTCACGCTTAAAAGTGAATTCTGATAGTGACGAAAAAATCATCATGTGCAGGTTGGCAGGAATGGTATTGGCTATTTATGCGTAAGATTAATCATTTTTTTACACGGTGATAAATTGTTATAATCAGTGAAATTTAGCTACTAATTGAAAGTATTATTGGGTACAACGAAAAAAAAGTTTTCATTGATTCCAAAGAAGTGGGTGGATTGAATTTTGCTTCATTGGAAACATAGTTTCCTTTAAGGTAATGTTTCTTTGCTTTCAACAAAATGGTGCATTTGAATTTTAAAGAAAGGGTTCCATTGATCCAAAGATACGGTTTCATTGATTCTTTAGAAAAAACAAATGCCTACTCACAAAAGAAAATAAAAATGTAACTACTATTACATTTCAAATTTGATTGGAAATGACAATATTTTATTTTCCGCATTCCTCAGAAAAAAATGCAACTCTTAATTTTATGGATTTGAAATTCTGAAGAAAAAAATCAGTCAAACTTCTCTCTGGAAGTAATAAAAAAATTTGAAAAAATTGTAAAAGAATTGACGCGTTAAATGCCTCGTGGATGGACAAATTCATGTGTACTCAGTTGATAATCATTACTGTAAGATTTTTCTCCGAGGAATGATATACCGATACAAATGAACGGCAATTTAAAATTTTTTTTTAAAGCGTCTTTTAAACTCTTTTAGGAGCATTGCTCTTGATAGTTTAAGCACTGTAAATGGACAGAGTAAATTGTAGAGACCTTACCAAATGCAAAGACTTTATGACTTATGAACCGGACTGTACGGTAAATTCGTATCAATTGCTCGTACAGCTGCTTCAATTTATTGTGGGATTAGAAACAATGAGTGGGGTCAAATGGTCCCTACTACTTCTTGTCGCAACTCTTCTACCCCGTCGCGGTGTCGTCGAGTCGTCGCGTCGTCGGCGTCGCCTGTGACGTCATTGCGCGCTCTCGCATTACATGTACTCACTAATACGCACAACTCAGAAGAAGAATAGGGAGCCCCACAGGAGTGGAATTATTATCAAACGTTTTAACGCTTAAATTCTCCCGCCCCCTTGTCCATTCAACGCACTTTCCTTTTCGCTCGGTGTAAGTCTTTCTCCTGTTAAGGGATATTTCCAGTGTGAAAAAAAATCGATTTTTTTGTTGTTGTTTTATCCATTAGTATATACGGTCAAAAACATTCTCTCAAATTTTTAAAGCGAAATTCGAAATACTTCGCTGTCATACTGTATGGACCTGGCATAGCCGATTAGTCGTAAGTACACAATTTAGGTATATGAAATTTCTACACTCGAAACTTTAAACGCGTTTTTCTCGAAATGGCATTTTTCAAAACGGCGGACATTCTCCAGGGAACAGTTTTCAAGCGATTGTTTTCAAATTTTAGGAGAACATTCTTCACGCTACTCTCTATCGTGCAATGGAAGGTTTTTTTAAAAAATCTTCCCATTTTTTTTTAAAGAAATGCTGTCGAAAAAAAACGACTAATTTCGGTACTTTGTGTTCAAACTGCCGCCATTTTGTAAATTTTGATTAAAAAAAGCTTCCCTAGCGCGATAGCCGATCGCATACTAATTAATAATCCTTTGGGTTTTTTATTTTCAGATCAAATTTGCGACCCCTATGCGTCCACCGTGAGGCTATCGTTTTTATCAACGTTATTTTCAACAATTAAAAAAAGATATTTAAACAATAAAAATCGTCTTATAAAAAATCATTTTCTGTCATTGATGATTATCTTAATATGTCATAAAATTTCAGAATGATCGGCGTATAGTAACCGTCCGAAAAAAAATCGTGAAAATAGGCTATTTTTCGGGCCGTGACACTGGAAAGATCCCTTAAAGGTATAGACGGTGTCATAGACAGCAGCATCTATATGACATCGAAAATTTATTATACGTTATTGCATTTTTACTGTGACAATGGTAACAAAAATAATCGAGAATTTGTGAACATTGTTGCAATTAGGTTGACACAATTATTTGCAAGTAAATTATTTTTTCAGTGAGAATTTGACTTCGTTTTTACGACATCTTGAAAATCGAATGATAGCTAGGTTAGGTAACGCCATCTGGACCGGAGTCGTACACTTTAATATTAGTTTACTTTAACATGTGTCCGGTGACTTCATTTTTTTATAATACGCAAAAATTCGCAAATAATTTTCGAATTTACGATACTTCTTATCTTTTCTCTATCTTTGATCTAAGTATGTTAATTCTCGATTGAAAGATTAATTTCGCTAACACTCCCGTTAGCGCCGTGTAACAAGATCGATTTTCAAGTATTCATTATTTATTCAATTTATCGGTAAGAACCATCCAAATTATGGAGAAGTGAAGCTGAATAGTTCAATTACAATAGGCCAAAAGTTCATGAACATCAGTTTGATTTGCCTTCTTGACATAACTACCTTAAGAAGACTTCTGCGCTTTACACTAATCAAATGCGTGTTAAATTTTTAAAAGCATTTATATAACTGCCGGCGTTTTAATAAGATGTTCCGAGGCGTCACTCACGTAGCAGCATCTAAATATAAAAACACATTCACAGCGATGATACGAAAAGTAAATCGATTGATATCCGCAAGGTCCCGTGCTATATTTTTTTTTAATCCACTTTTTCAAATGTGTAAACCCTAATATGAGTTCGATTATGATGAGCAATAGCTCATTTTGTTTGTGGAAATATACTTTATCGATTGGCCGTCCAGATTTTTTACAGTATTGGTAGTTGAGTTTGATTTGATTATCCTATCCAAACCTAATATCCGGCGTACAAAGCACTGCAACTTTTTTTTAACAATTAATACTATTAAAATTCTGGATGGTTAATCGATTAAGGATGTTCCAATAATCAAGATGAGCAATTGATCATAATAATTGGACTATTATTATGGTTTATTAGTGGCATCATACGGAACACTTATATTCAATGCTCCGCTAGATGGCGAGCGGTCGACGCGTTTCTCGCAAGTGACTTGAAGCCTGAACGTATATAAGACTGCAAAGCTATCCTGAGTTCGACTATACACGAGGGGTTCACCCTTCGTTGACGTACCGAAATTTACTGTCTCGACACCAAGGGAAAGCAACCACAGGTTTCGCTCGATTCCTCTGAAGAATTTCATTAATATTTTTTCAACGATTTTTCTATTTAATGGACGGTATCTTTTCACGATTCTCTTAAAGACGCTTTTCAAGATTCTTTCGAAGATTCTTTAAAAGATTCTCAGAACGTTTTTGGTTGGAAAGAATCTTGAAAAGAATCCTGGAAAGCATCAACAGGTTTCGCTCGATTCCTCGGAGGAATTTCATTAAGATTCTTTCAAAGATTCTCAGAACGCTTTCGGATGGAAAGAATCTTGAAAAGAATCCTGGAAAGAATCTTGCTCCGGCTCCTATGCGTGATTCTTTTCAAGATTCCCGTAAAGATTCTTTCAAGACTTTTTTTAAGATTCTTTAAAAGATTCTTCGCAAGATTCTTTTTTTCTACGCGAGATGTAACCGAAAGAGGATTCAGAGACCATGTTACTATACGAGATCATTTTACATTACAATAGTAATTAATTACTTAAGGCATAGTTTTTATGCACTCGCATATTTGCCGAAGAATTCCACGAGTATTTGAATTTTCATAGAAAACAACGAAAAATAAAACATTGAGTGAAGAAAATTTACATATATTGATTCAATTAAACGTGCACTTGGAAAAAGGTTTGGTTAGAACTATCAAAAACTTGGTTAAAAATGTTACAAAGCAAATTTGGTGGGCACGACTAAGTTATTCATTAAGATAACCAAAGATTTGGTAAGACAACCAAGTATTTTGTACGCCAAACCAATAACTTGGTTGCAACTACTAAATTATTTTTGTTAAAATTTAAAAGCCTTTTTCAGTGTGCACTGCTAAAAAATTCATTATGAAAAATAATGTACTTTTACTTTTTTTCATTTATCAAATCGTGTTTTACACGGAAAAAAATAATTGGTTGAATTGGCTCCAAACAACAAAATTGGTTGACCTAGTCAACTTAGTCGCATACGAATGGTTGGAGCAAACAATTATTTATTTCCGTGTAGAATTAAAAATATTTTATGAGGCAATTTTTTGACGTGACATTGATTTTTTTAAAATATTTAAGAGGCTGCTTAAAAAATAAAAAACTTATTTTTAAACATCTCAACAGACAGTTAATTCTATGACATTACCTCAACCGTCTCACTTTCGAAAATAACACTTTCGCTTTAGAACTTTTCGTAAGATTACGTGAAACCTAATATTGAATTACCGATTGCCAAATAAACGAAGAAGAGAAAGCGACGGACACAAATGGCCGAATGAGTGAGTGAATATATGCGCAAGTATTTAGCATGTCGATAACGTAAGAAAAATGCTCATTGATGGAATGCCAAAACGTCATGAGTAGCGTCTTATTGGCTTCTCCAGAAGGCGTCAGTTATCTGGCCAAAAGATATGAACCATTGACGCAAAAGACCGTCGATAACGAGTCAACGTTTTTTCTTTTATCTGCTCTCGCTTACTGCAGTCTCTTCCACCCGTCCATCGAGCTCCCCAGAGTTCATCTATGAGGCGTTCTGTGTCAGATCACATTTTAATTTTTGTTTCATTCAAATCGGTCGACTCCTTCTAGGTGAAACTGTGTTATCGTCTCTCGACATGCCGAACTTTGGGGGTTGATTGTACCCTCTAAAATCATTTTCCGCAGATAAAAAAAGTACGTGTATCTTAGTTTTTCAAGGGCTATAGCATAGTTGAGTTTCATCGAAATTGGAGGGGGACACTACGCCGCCCGCGTAGAAAAAAAGAATCTGGCCGATATTCTAAAGAAGATTCTCGTCGAGATTCTCGCTGAGATTCTCAGCGGGAATCACGGTTGCGCGCCGAACCGAGATTTTTAAAAAATCTATCTGAGAATCTCGCTGAGATTCTAGAGAATCTCGGCCAGCTTCTTACCGAGATTCTTTAGTGGGTAGCTGAAAATAAAAAGAATCTCCATCAGAATCCCGCCCAGCTTTTTACCGAGATTCTTCAGGGGTTCGCCGAAAATAAAAAGAATCTCTATCAGAATCTCGGCGAGCTTCTTAGCGAGATTCTTCTCATTTTCATTTTCATCGACAATGAAACGAATCTCTATAAAAAAGATCTTTACGTATATTTTAATATTGCTAACACTAATTTGTTAGTACATCAACGAAGGTTAGACCCCTCGTGTGTAGTCGAACTCAGAAAAGTTTTCCAATCTTATATATACGCTGGGGCTTCAAGTCACTTGCGAGAAACGCTTCGTTCCTTCGACATCTAGCGGAGTATTGTCCACCAGTGTTTCGTATGAAGCCTCAGCGTATATATAAGACTGGAAAAATTTTCTGAGTTCGACTACACACGAAGGGTTGAACCTTCGTTGATGTACTAAGTAATTAGTGTTAGCAGTCCTTCAATATTCGTAAAGATCTTTTTTTATATAGATTCATTTCATTTTCAATGAAAATGAAAAGAATCTCGCTGGGCGAGACTCTCTAGAATCTCAGCGAGATTCTTTTTATTCTCAGCTACCCACAGACGAATCACGTTAAGAAGCTGACCGAGATTCTCTAGGATCTCGGCGAGATTCTCAGATAGATTTTAAAAGAATCTCGGTTCGGCACGCAACCGTGATTCTCGCCGAGATTCTTAAGAATGTCGCTGAGGATCTCAGCGAGAATCTCGGTGAGAATCTTCTTAAGAATCTCAGTCAGATTCTTTTTTCCTACGCGTGCGAGAGAAAAAGTTTCATTGATTCACGGAAATCTTTGCCAATGAAGTGAAATACTTGAATTTCAATACTATCTTTTCTTTAAATGATCTCAAAGTCAATGAAAAGTAGTGACATTATTTAAAGAAACATTTCTTTAAACGAATGAACCTTTTTCATTGATTTCAAAGATATCGGCTCTGATTCAATGAAACCTTTTTCTTACCAGCTCAAAATTTCGAAGCCTATTTTCGCATGAAGTACGCGGCAGATAAAGCTTAAATTTTGTGAGTATGTAAGGAAGTAGGGCATAAATAGGCTAAGCTTCTGGCTCCTTGAAACTCGAAGTCGTTCATCCTGGAGAACCGGAAAACAAAAAAGTGAGGTTAGGTGCGAGAGAGAAATCAATGAAAACGTTTCTTTGAACCAATGAAAACGTCTTGTTTAAAACAATGAAACTGTTTCTTTATTATATGCTCACTAAGTAAATGTTTATTTACAGCCAATGAAATGTTCTCTTCGAAATTCAAATGCTCTATATTTCATTGAAATCAAATAAATATTTCGTTGAAATCAATGAAAAAAAAATCAATCCACCCATTTCTTTGGCGTCAATGAAATATTTTTTCTCGGTGTAAAGTGGCGTTCTTTATAAGTTATTGATTATCACAACCAAGTTCGTCGTAATAAACACAATAATGTGGTTATCGTGTAATTTTTTTGCCCCTTTTTTCTCTCCTAAGATTTAAATGTCTTGAAAGAATGCAACTATCATTTCTGTGCGAAAAAATATTGTTAAAAAACCTACAATGCACTGTTAAGTAGTAACGAATTATCTGGTTAATTATCATAAATATCAGACTGTACTGACAGAAAATGCCTCCTATATTCTCTTCGTCCGACATGAGATCGGAGAACATTCAGCTGGAGTTTAGCTCGAAACTACGAGTTATCGGCTCCCCCCTCAAAGGTCAGGTCGAGATTTCTCAGAGCTTTGAAAATTCTCTCCTTCTCGTTTTTTTTTCCTTTTCTTTTTTTTCTATCTTTCTTTCCTTTATACATATTATTTATTTATTCATTTCGTAAATGGCAATAACCGAAATAAATGTCTTTTTCTGTAGGAAACAGTCTGTAGGAACAGTCTACTACTTTTCTGTATGGTTCTCGAGTCACGAGTCAATAGATATGCTATACTAATGAGATAATGAACTGAATGAACAATGGCTTCAACTAAAAATGCAGTTTTAGCGAAGACGAAATTAAAAAAAATTATGTAACGATAAACGAGTTGCATGGGTTGTATTTATCAACATGACAGTCAATGACCGCGAGGATACAATTGTAGGCTAACGAAATGATAATAAGTCATATAGATTACCACAGTACTAAAAAGTCGGTGAGGTATATTTATTTAATGCGTTAACAAAAATGAGTCTACATGTGCGCCAAGGATATATAGCTGCATAGCTATTGAAATTTATCGATTTTAAAGCTATCCATACATTATTAAAAATGTTATATCAAATTTGCATCACGTTTAACATATAAAATATTAGATTAGAATTCATATCTATTGCAATGGAAAATTAAGCATTCTCTATTAAATTCAAGATTTGCATATTAAATCTTTTCGTAATTTTAATATGCTTTAATTAAAATAATTGAAGTGTTGTTAATAATATAAAGTAACAATTGAATATTTTCTAAATGATTTATTTTTTCACGAAAACAAAGTGATTCTTGTTTATTATTGGGGAATCAACATGGTGGTTTATTTCCGTATAATTTTCATTCTGTCAAAAAAACGCTCTTTTTATTTATTATTCAGGAAGCAAAATGGTGGTTTATTCCCGTATAATTTTCGTTGTGTGGAAAAAAAAATCATTCGTCAATTTGATTGAACAAAGTTAAACTGTAAGTTTGAAATGCTTGAGTAATGGTAATAATGATGTGTTTGTATAGAAGCGTCAGGCGATGCTATTTTTTGAAAATTGTTTATGCGTCAGCTCGTACGAGAATTTGTTTATTTATTATAAATATAAGCACAGCCGCTTTGTGTATGCGGCGATGCGTTATATAGACGCTGACTTTCGTTTATCAGACGTTGTGCGTAATTATAAACTATATAATATGTGGGGTGAAAATAGCCAAGAAGCCGTTGTTGGCGGATATTTTGCGATAACAACCGTGTTATTCCAATTAATTTCGTGATAACCCACGCAATATGGATAACCTTCCCGCTTTGTGCTCTGAGAATTCTGACATATAATGCCAATAAGCTAACCAATAAGTTGGCTACTCGAACACTAGCAGTGGATTGACCGCGACAATCGGCACGTACGAAAAAACAAAAAGTTAATGAGAAATGCATTAAAAAGTATATCTTTATGCACAAATTACAGCCGCTATATTTGCAACTCTGACGGAGCATTCTGATATCTTTTAAATTAAGACACAGTATTGCCAAATAAAAGTGAATAAGTGAATATTTATTTAAACAAAATTCCATGATTAGCACTGTACATTTTTACAGTAGGCAACATACTGCACCTGGATAACTGTACAAGAAAATAAATAGTAATAAAAAATAAAAAAATATGTATATAAATATAAACAAGGATGCAAAGTGGAACCTTGCACATTGTTTCCTTATTATATTTCGCTTTTTACAAAGCAACCTTTAAGAGGAAGTATGATAATTAATTTTGGCTTACGCATAGAGGAAGTTTTGTAAAAAGCGATGTATAATGAGGAAGCAATATGCACGGTACTACTTTGCATCCTTGTTTTAAATAAATAAATAAACGCACACTCCCGCTTTGTGCAAATGTAATAAGGACGAACGATCCGGAAACTCCCTCAAATACTCTATCTTCTCTGTTTTTTTTTTCCGTACAACACGATAGAAACTGGCGTTTTTCGAAATTTCATTGGGAAAGAAAGATATGGATAGTTTATACGACATACTTTTCACAATATAGACTGTACAAAATCGCTATGAAAATATGGTATCGTTCATCATTTTCTGGCTATATCTGACGTATTTTTTCATCAATTATGAATCTGGCACTCATTTAACTCCTAGTTCGATATTTGATACCAAAATTTCCATCGCAGAAAAAAAAATCAAGAAATTAAAAAAATCAAAACCATATGAAATTTTAACGTTTCAACCGATCTTAACCAAATTCAATCGGGAGCACCGGTGTATGAAAGCTCACGTTCATACCAATTTTGAGCTCAATATCTCGAAAATTAAAAGATTTATCGCGTTAACAGACATTTTTGAAAAAATTCAAAACCCCTTAAAAATTAACGATCATGGGGATTTTAACAAAAATTGGTATGAACGATGAGGATTAACCCCTCTATCTGTGGTGTTAATTTCAGGTCGATTTTACATTTCTTTTCTACATTCTACTTTTTAGAGTATTTTTATTGGTATTTTTCAGTACGCCTATCGGCTCCCGCGTAGAAAAAAGAATCTTGTGAAGAATCTTTTAAAGAATCTTAAAAAAAGTCTTGAAAGAATCTTTACAGGAATCTCGAAAAGAATCACGCATAGGAGCCGGAGCAAGATTCTTTCCAGGATTCTTTTCAAAATTCTTTTCATCCGAAAGCGTTTTGAGAATGTTTGAAAGAATCTTAATGAAATTCTTCAGAGGAATCGAGCGGAACCTGTTGATGGTTTCCAGGATTCTTTTCAAGATTCTTTCCATCCGAAAGCGTTCTGAGAATCTCTTAAAGAATCTTCAAAAGAATCTTGAAAAGCGCCTTTAAGAGAATCGTGAAAAGATTCCATCCATTAAATAGAAAAATCGTTGAATATTTTTTAATGAAATTCTTCAGAGGAATCGAGCAAAACCTGTTGTTACTTTTCCTTGGTGTCGAGACAGTCACTTGCGAGAAACGCTTCGACCGCTCGCCATCTAGCGGAGTATTGAATATGAGTGTTTCGTACGATGCCACTAGTGGCGAACGGTCGAAGCGTTTCTCGCAAGTGACTTGAAGCCTGAACGCATATAAGACTGCAAAGCTTTTCTGAGTTCGACTATACACGAGGGGTTTACCCTTCGTTGACGTACCGAAATTTACTGTCTTGACACCAAGGGAAAGTAACAATAGGTTTTGCTCGATTCCTCTGAAGAATTTCATTTAAAAATATTCAACGATTTTTCTATTTAATGGACGGAATCTTTTCACGATTCTCTTAAAGACGCTTTTCAAGATTCTTTCGAAGATTTTTTAAATGATTCTAGGAACGCTTTCGGATGGAAAGAATCTTGGAAAGAATCTTGCTCCGGCTCCTATGCGTGATTCTTTTCAAGATTCCTATAAAGATTCTTTCAAGACTTTTTTTAAGATTCCTCAAAAGATTCTTCACAAGATTCTTTTTTTCTACGCGGGCTACTTCACTACTTCCGATCCCAACAAAAAAAAAAAGTAACTTTATGAGAATAATATAAAATGGAAAGTATTTTTTTTCATTTTATCATCCATTCTTTCTAAACGATTGATACCTATGGTGTATATTACATGAACAACTTTGATATTTTATATTTCCGAAGTATGTTTTTAATTTTTCAATTTTTAACGTTATTAGCGAACTTCTTATAAAAAATTTCACAAATAATTGCGCAACTAAGCGATCACCTACCAGAGTAACGGCTCGAAAAAATGTTGCTCAAATCCTCAAATGGAGTAGTACCCCACACTGTTAGAAATTTTTGTATGAATATTAATATAAAGTATTGGAAGTTTTTTTTCGGATACGTGTATATTAAATTTAATATACAAATATTAATTAATATACAAAGAAAATTGTTGTAAAATTAATACACAGTATACTAAACACTTCATAAAAATTCTGTTTATAATATAATTATTGGAATTTTACAAAATATCTACACTGTTAAATATGCAAGAGAATTTAATGTACAAAACGATATGAGATTTACAAAACGGGTATATGAATTCCATATTAATATACTTTTATTGTAAATTTTTAGAATAGTATGAGAATTCTCCAATACAAGTATTTGAAAATTACAGTACGTGAGTATTGTAATGTTCATTTTAATATACCAATATTGTATTTGTCAATGACGAATGCATCTGAAAATTAATATACGGTATATGCATCCGACCTTTATATACGGTACATTAATTTTCAAAAACAAATGTTTTACATTGTTAAAAATGCAAGTGAATTTAATATATGTACCAAACGATATGAGATTTACGAAACGGGTATACGAATTCCATATTAATATACTTTTATAGTAAATTTAAGAATAGTATAAGAATTCTTCGATACTGGTATTTGAAAATTACAGTACGTGATTATTTTAATATACGCTCAGAGGAATCGTAGTTGTACAATTAACTATAAAGTGACAACTATTAAGTTCTAGTCCATGCAACTATTTTCATAGTTATGGTAACTATTTGGTAGTTATAGTAACTATTTGATAGTTATGGCAACTATTAAAAAATTGGTCGCACGAACAAAAAAAGAATAGTTTTTATTTTTACTAATACTTTATAGTTACTAATACCATAATTTTCTCTCAGTGTACAAATATCGGATTTGTCAATGACGAATGCATCTGAAAATTAATATAACGGTATATGCATCCGAACTTTATATACTGTATATTAATTTTCAAACAAAAATTTATTACAGTGTATATATTAAATGAAATTTAATATAATTAATATTAATATAATTAAATGAAATTTAATATAATTAATATTAATATAATTAAATGAAATTTAATATAACGTATCTGCAAAAGAATTTCCAATACATATATTAATTTTCAAAATATTTTAACAGTGCAGGTAAAATTTAATAAATGGCACGATACTGGGCTGTCACTATTGGGTGACAAAGCCAAGGCTCATGCCCAATATCGATAGAGCGTACAAAAGAGAATCTTCGGTTTTCTTTCGTCCTCAATAGGAGAGTGAGAGCTCTTTCGATAAATCTATAAATAATACATCTTGAACGACAATCGTCCGAGGCGACGCATTATTTGTTGGTTGATTCGAGACGACGGAAAATTACCAGCCCAATCTTGTTATCTCGCACTCTGACTCGGACTATTTGCCCTACCGATAAAGTGTACGCTGTGCATTGAAAAAGTAAATACATCAATCGAAATAATAAAAGAGAAGGAAAATATATCTGCATTAATTTGCACTTGTGTCTACTGCAGCCTTCTCCCATCCGTCCGTCCGTCCGTCCGTCAGTCGTTCACTTACAAGCTATTGTATTCATTATAGTCTAAGAAGCGGCACTCATGCGCCCATAACTGGAGATCAGAGGATCACCATAATATCAACGTGCACATGATAACTCACCATTTATCCTATATAGCTACTTTTTATACACACTCAAAGTTTGTGCCTTACGATTATTGTGACCTAACATCTATTCGCTATTGGCTGTTGAACAATCCACTGAATAAGCACTTACGACCCATATCATACTTTTCGGTTTTAGAATGATCAAACGTCTACGTACATACACCGAGAAAACGGTTTAGTAACATTTACCTCGCAGCTGCGGTCGAACAAAATAGTTCAGTGGTAACTTAATTTACCACTGAATAACCGGTAACTGGATTCATTTTTAATTATTTAATTAATATGCTCATTTTTTTAAATTATCGTATTAGGAAAAAAATTAAAAATTAAAATATTAGCATATAAGCATTAGATAAAATTAACATAATCGAACAGTTATCTCAACTTATTTTTTCGTCGTGTCCGCCCATTTTGAATTCCTGTGTAGTACGTTTTATTTGTTTGGGTCTCTTTTTGTTTGTTGATTCTATTTTATTTAGTTTTATCGCTCTTTGCAAAGATCCGGTTTGACGAGTAGGCGAAACTTATTGTGCAAAGTTGATTCTCTGTGAAATTAGCGTTTAGAAAGTTTCATTTTAGTAACAATCGTAAAAGTTTTCAGACGATTCTAATATAATTCACCATGAAGAAATTAACATTATTTACAATAATGTCACCATGTAGAAATGTTAACAGATTTAAAAGTTTCCGCTCTCATTCCAAAGCGAATTATTATGTTACGTGCAGAATTAAACTTCGTTAAGCTAATCGGTTAATCGGTGAAACTCGAATCCTGTGTAGATTGTTAAAATTGAAAACGTCTTTCCATAACTTTACACTGTTTTTATTAAGTAAACTGCTTTTACAATATAGTTTATATAGGCTGCGATCTAATTTTGCACAGCTCCAATTATACCACAATTTTGAGTTTATTATCAATATTATTATACTACATTTACCATTTTTCTTATTAATCAATGAAAATTACTCGTTGACTGTAAAGAGTAAGCTACCTGTTACTAAAATTAATTAAAACTACAGTTCTTTTAATCATGAAATTTACCTGAAAATTGTTCTCCATTATTTTAACTACATTCCATCGAAAGTGGATACAATTTTATAATTTTGTTGTTGTTTTCTTTACTTACTTACACTTATTTAATTTTCTGTAAAAGAAAAAAATCCATTCGTTTTTCTACACTGAGGAGTATTTAGAGTCGGAGGATGAAACGTTCAGCTGGAATTGCCCATATAGAGTTTATACAGACTATATATGCCCAATTCCATGTGTCGAACTATATATAATTTTTTTACTTGGGTCAGTTGCTTCTCTGCCGCCACGGAGGTTGAATGAGCGAAGATCGACTGATCGAACGAACGAACGAACTAAAGTAGAGGCGGAGGATAGTACGAAACTGAAGTTTGGAAGGAGAGAAACAGAGAGAGAGTTCAGAGTAGAACGCGAGGGGCTTTTATCGTCGAGGCGTACGCGGCAGAAGATGAGAACGGGATGCGTGCGAGATAGAAGCGAGAGAGGAATTGAGAGGAACGAAGATACGAGAAACAGCGAACTGCGAGGAGAAGAGCGTGACTATAGTCAAGTGCGATGAGCTTCATAGGCTTTATCCACAATGCAGCAGAATCAAGAAATTTTGCAAATTTACATCACAAAAAATATTTATAAAACTCACAAAAATACGTACAATGTCTTGATTACTTGTCGATATTTCTCTATGTTAGGACATAACCCTATATGCTGGAAATATTAATTTTATTAAGGGATCTTTCCAGTGTGACGGCCCGAAAAATAGCCTATTTTCACGATTTTTTTTCGGACGGTAACTATACGCCGATCAATCTGAAATTTTTATGACATATTAAGGTAATCATGAATGACAGAAAATGATTTTTTATAAGACGACTTTTATTGTTTAAATATTTTTTTTAATTGTTAAAAATAATGTTGATAAAAAATATAGCCTCATGGTGGACATCCTAGGGCTCGAAAATTTCATCTAAAAAAAACTCAAAGGATTATTAATTAGTATGCGATTGGCTATCGCGCTATGGAAGCTTTTGTTAAATCAAAATTGACAAACTGGCGGCGGTTTGAACAAAAAGTACCGATTTTAGCAGTTTTTGGACAGCTTTTTCTTTTAAACAAAAATGGGAAGATTAAAAAAAAAAAAAAAGCTTCCATGGCACGGCAGAGTAGCGTGAAAAATGTTCTCCTAAAATTTGAAAATGATCGCTTGAAAAGTGTTCCCTGGAGAATGTCCAACGTTTTGAAAAATGTCGTTTCGAGAAAAACGCGTTTAAAGTTTCGAGTGTAAAAGTTTCATATACCTAAATTGTGTACTTCCCATGCAGAAATTTGTACGGGCATCCGCGAATAAGTACGGGCCCATTATAGGCTTATCCGTGGAAGCCAGAAATAGGAATTCCGTCTTGGACCCTACTTGGGCCAACAAAAGCCTCCACAATATAATTTCCGGGCATTCGCATGGAAGCCATGACAGGGCATCCAATATTGGTCCCTAGATGGCCCTAAAAAGCGTCGATAACACAATGAACGGGCACTCTCGTGGCGGCCATACCGGGGGCGCCAATACTTAGCCTCATTGGGTCCTGTAAATGGTAACGTTAGACAAAGTTTACCTATTTCACTAGGGAAAGGATTATAGGGCCCGTATGGGCACTTTCATGGAAATTCTTCTAAGTGTGTCGAATAAAAAATGACTGTATCAACCATATGTGTTCCAGTTGTTACATTGCGAGCGTCGCCGCTGGCTGTGTTAATAAATAAATTCTCCTAAATATCCCAAGGGTCAGTACTTGAATGGGTGACCGACCCACTCCTGAATTTTTCTAAATTCCTCGTAGGTCAGTACTTGGATGGGTGACCACGCCTGCACGGCTGATATTTTTGGAATTCCGCAAGGATAAGTACTTGCATTGGTGATCGCTCCGCTTCCGAGCTTCTTATGTCCCCAAAGTCAGTATTCGGATCGATGAACGCCTCACGGCCGAATTTTTTAATGTCCCTCAAGGGACATTTAGATGGTTGCGATCGAAAGGTCGCAACCTAAGCTATTTAACCGGCACTTAAATGCAAGTACTGATCCTTGCGAAATTCCAAAAATATCAGCCGTGCAGGCGTGATCACCCATTCAAATACTGACCTACGAGGAACTTAGAAAATTTCGGGAGTGGGACGGTCACCCAATAAAGTGCTAACCCTGGTGAGACTTATAGTGAGATTTTAGGCGTGAGGCAGTCACCCATCTATGTACAGAAATGTAGTCTGAACGCGTTTTCATTTTTAGTAAACTTCAAATAGACAATAAAAATTAGTATCTTTTAAGATGTCAATGGCCGAGTGGGCTAAGGCATGCAACGGCCACCCAGAGGATCCAGGTTCGATTCCTACCAACAGCAAAAAAAAAATGTATGTTTGTTTTTTCAGCATTTAATATGTAACCATCAATGCAATAACTCCAAATATCCAACTAAAAATGCAAGATATACCGAATTCAATCTACGCAGATAATTATTTTGTAATTAATTATTTCGTTTTTTTATATGGGGCTTAGCATGGCAGCCTTTATGGGCCCCACCGAGGAACCCAATACTGGCCCAAAGGTTTAAAGTGTGACCGCCCTATACAGGCAGCCGTTAGATTTCCAGGATAGGCCCCGTAGTTAGTCAGGGAAGATTATACGGGTATATAGCCCTGACTAAATTTCTGCACGGGTTACGACTAATCGGCGATGCCATAAAGTATGCCAGCGAAGTATTTCGAATTTCGCTTTAAAAATTTGAGAGGATGTTTTTGACCGTATATACTAATGGATAAGACGAAGAAAAAAATCGATTTTTTTTATTTTTCACACTGGAAAGATCCCTTAAAGCATATCTTTGTTCGGCTTAATCTGCCTAAGAATTTTGGATTATCCAATGCTACCAATTTCGCTATTATACCAAAGCCTTGCTAAGTTGAGCAATGACTACACTGTCAAAAAAGTGTATTTGAAATTTAATGTATACTTGTATTGGAAGTTTTTATGCATAAACTACTATATTAAATGTAATATACAAGTGTAATGTAAAATTAATGTATGGTACAGGACATTCAATTATTTACTTTAATTTTACAGTAAACGTACATCAATTTTATATCACAATTGTATGTTCAATTTCGATGACGAGTTTATGCATAAAAACTTCCAGTCTTTTCTAACAGTGTATATTCTCAATAACTGTAATAGTCTATCACTGACAGATTTGTAGTAAGTAGGTTCCCGTCAAGTGCGATAAACTTATTCTCGAGGCTTACGTAGGAGCGATGTAATAGCATTGATTGGTCCGTTTTATTATATCGCATTATATAGAGTAATGCCGTAATCATAATATCTTTATATTACTCTAGTTATGTTATTTCATTGATAGGCAACTATTTTTACTCCCAACTGCCCGCCGGGCAAAATTACGGGCGTAATGCGTTTAGTGATAATCAGCTGATCGATGCAGGCAATTCTTTGTCGTCAATGTTCTCGAAACCGTAAAAAATCTACTTCACTAAATCTAACGCACAGATTTTGAATATATATTTGCGCTTGGTTTTAAGCGATATTTCGGTGAGATAAACCTCGTTCCCACATAGAAATATAAATACATACAAAATATATTCAACATATAGAACTTTTTGGCGCCAAAAACATATATATATATTTTACATATATTCCATATATGTAGCATATAGAACTTTTTGGCACCAATATTTTAAGCATATATGAAGCATTCTCCGTCGATTCAGCCTTTTTTTTCAACCGTCTCCGATCTGCACCAGAATTGGTTATACCAATGCACCGCTAAAAGGCTATGTGAATTCTTTCAGATTTTTTAAAACAATATTTCAGAAAATGCTGTTATTTTTTCAAGTGTAAATATCTCAGAAACTTTAACTTACTGAAAAAAAATCTTTCCACATAAAAGTTGTCGTTTTTTCTTAGCTTTCCAGCGGAATGTTCGAAATATTTGTCACGTTTCGGTGAGTATGATTTTTTATCGAAAAACGGAGGAATTATTTTTGTAACTAAAAAACACGAATAATTTTTTTTAACACCGTGACCTCGATCCGTGCCACTCTGATGATTTTTTTCAAATATCGACTGTCATGCAGGAATACTCTGTAATTTTTTCTGTATATTATAATATATGAATGTTTATTATTTCGCAATTTATTGTTTACCCAATTTGTTAATGAATTAAACATGTTTATTCAGTCGGAAGTTAAAAAAAAAAGTCTAACTAGAAAGTGGCTTAACCTATGACTTATGACCCTATATAGGCTATGGCCCTATGTAATACATTCAACGAGGTAAAATAAAATTAAAACATTCGAACCGGTCTTGAAGGTACCAATTTTCTTCAGAATATTTCTGTATTTTAAGCTCATGATTATATTATTATTGGTAGTAATAGTAAATGACATTTTATTGGCCATAAAAATATAAATAAGATACATCAGTTTATACATAAAATAGCAATGTTGTGCGTGGCCATTAACCGAAGTCCTTCAGCCTGCGTATGCCTCTTACATTTAGTGTTTTAAACCAGTATTATAATAAATAAATAATCTTATCTTGGTTCGCTAGACTTTCAGGAATATTTAGCAGTAGCTCTGTTGGAAATTTACTAATCGTCCCGTGCCGTACTCTATTACAGAGGGGGCTATTGTGTGTATTTGTTGTTTTGCGAAATTTTTACTTAGATTAGTTGTTCTAACCCTGATTGGTTCAACCCCTGTTTGTCCGTACAAAAAATCGTTCGAGGGGTTGCGGAGAGAATTATTGGGGTGTCACAAATTTGTGAGACTAAAATTTACAAAAAATTTATTGCAGGGTTGCTGCAATTTAGAAAGATGGCCATTTTTTCCAATTTTGAAATTTTAGAGGCCTGGTTGGTCGCGATCAGTCTATTTCGGAATGATATTTTACGAAAGTGCGTTGCAATGGTTTTTGACTTGGTATTTTTTGGGTGTATATTAAAATTCAGCTTACTGTCAATTATTATACTGAGGTGTTTAGCGAAAGAGCATATTATTATTATTATACTTATTGTTATTATTTAGTGCCATTGTGGATGTAGCTTTATGGTATATCACGAGAAAGAGAGGAGGATGAGACGTCGAAGGAAGTAAAGGAGCAAGGAGGAAGCATGCGAGAGAGTAGAAACAGTAAAAGCTGCGGCTGGACTCGGCTGTAATCGAGTGTATGTCGTAGAGAGCGAGAGTGAGAGAAAAAGAGAAAAAAGATAGGCAGGCCAAGCCCTGTAACGGCGAGGGCACGCAGTGGTTGAGGAGAGCGAGAGAAGGAGCGCCGCTGAATAAGCGTGTTACTGACAAAGAGGCGAGACTGGCGAGACCGGCGAGGCAGGCGGTACGAGAGTGGGGGAAAAAAAAACAACAAAAAACATCGAAGAAGAGCGGCGAGTCCGGCGAATCGAGTGAGGGAGAGAGAGAGAGAGAAGCTAAACACATTATCCACTCGCTTCTTCTTTTTCTTGCATCTCTCCTTCTCGGTTGCCTTCTTCTTGCCTTCCTTCTCCTCTTCTTCTTCTCTTTCACGCTCACCACTCCACGAATCCCACTCGAATATATCTCGCTTGCTCTCCAGTCTGAGATACGTGTAATTCCAAGAACTGTACAGTCACCGAAAGAAGTTAAGAATCGGTAAATAGCGCTCAGAGGTGGTGAACGAGGGAGAAGGCACAACATTACGAAGGGGACAGATAGAAAACTCTTCATCTCTCGTCAGCCTCTCTCTCTCTCTCTCTCGCTCTCTCTGGGCGAATTCGTACAAGTTGTTTGGCATTGAACGCAGCCGGATGCACGCTCCAACAGAATCAACTACTTTGGCGATAAGGACGACAGAAAAAATCTCGTTTTTACTTTTTTTCATTCAACTTCTTTTTTAACTGCGAATATAATAATAATAAATATTAACTCTCCACACGAGAAGTGGGCAAGAATAAAGGGGTACGAAATATTTCGTGACTCACGAATTCCGTAATTGCACTACGTATCGATCGTTATTACTGACATATTTTACACAGCCATTGGTGAAATAGTGATAAGCATAACTGAAATAGATCATATTTTTGGCTGCTCCATGATTATTTATGTGGGATAATGCTAAATATTATGACTGCGGGCGAATATTTCATAAACATCATAGAACAACAAATATTCGGTTCGTTGTGAATTCTAAAATACACTACAGATCGATCGTTAATATTAATAACTTTGTTGAGAAACATATACACCGAAAGAAAAGATTTCATTGACGCCAAAGAAATGGATGAATTGCTTTTTTTTCATTGATTTCAATGAAATCGTTCGTTTGAATTTTAAAGAGAACATTTCATTGCCTGTAAATAAACATTTACTTAGTGAGCATATAATAAAGAAACAGTTTCATTGTTTTAAAGAGACGTTTTCATTGGTTCAAAGAAACGGTTTCATTGATCTCTCTCTCGCAGCTAACCTCACTTTTTTGTTTTCCGGTTCTCCCGAACAAACGGCTTCGAGTTTCGAGGCCCCAGAAGCTTAGCCTATTTCTGCCGTACTTTCGCACATGCTCTTAAAATTTGAGCTTTATCTGCCACATACTTTAGGAAAAAATAGGTTTCGAAATTTTGAGCTGTAATAAGAAGGTTTCATTGAATCAGAGACGATTTCTTTGAAATCAATGAAAAAGGTTCATTGAGTTAAAGAAATGTTTCTTTGAATCAATGTCACTACTTTTCATTGTGCTTGAGTTCATTCCAAGAAAAGATAGTATTGAAATTCAAGTATTCCATTTCATTGGCAAAGATTTCCGTGAATCAATGAAACTTTTTTTCTCGGTGTAGCTATTGGCTAAGATGCTATAAGAATGACACAAGAAAAACCACTTACTCATTATCGCAATTTTCGTCGAGGGTTACTGTATAAAGGAATTAGACAAAAAGTGATAAGGATGATGAAAACAAAAATATTTTTTTTTCCTTTTCGTTTGATTTTTTATACTCTGAATATAATACTTTAATACTCGCCGAGGCGCTATCCCGTCTTTTTATAAAACATTAACTCTTAAAGAGGAAAATAATCAGAAGCTGTACATGGGTTACATCTTCGATAATGTATAATAATCGATGAGAAGATGCATTCATCAAGAAAGTCTTTTTTATTGTAATAAGTACCTTTAAAGCTTACAGGCAACAATCGATATAGGCCACATATGTTTAGCCTATTATCGTTTCAAAAATAGTCGTAATGAAAATAAAAACGGGATTACGAGCTGAAAGATAGGTAAATGAATGTTCGATTTAGTTTGGCAGAGGTTAACATGAAAGAAAACCATATTTAAAAATATACTCTCTCCGGGGGTCGGTTAAACTCTGACTCATAACACAGCAACCATGGAATAAACTCCTCGTTCTCACACAACGGTCCAATAATTTATCATACCGCCCCTCGCTTCACAGCGTCTATAATTAACCCTATCTCGTGAAATGCAGTAAAGCAAAAGCAAAAAAAGAAAACAGACAACTTAATCACAAGGCTAACTGTAACCAATGCCTAATGAAAAGAAGCCCAAAAGATGAAAAACTTGTAGCACTTTCGATTGGTTCTGTGTAATACATGCGGAGGTATTGCTGCTACTGATTTGCAGTGACTGTTGGCGTGACAAAGTCCGAAGCACTCGGGCCAACTTCCGACGCTTCACGATCATTACCCGACTCACACATGTTCGGGCCAAAGCTCTCTTTGTTCGTCGTTACTGACTCTCGCGCACCACGCGGTGAAAAACACGTGTGTGCCACAACGCACCGTCGTCTCTTGCTTCATGCGAAATTCGAATAAAGCTTTTACGATCGCCCATACACATACACACACATATTCACTCACACGTACACATATGGGGCATTCCATACCAACTCGATCAACGGCCGACCCTCAACTTCACAAATATGATTCGCGATTTTTTATGTTATTCTTCCATATAAACGACGCATGTAGAATTTTCTTCAGATTTTTTTTAATGTCGTTTTTGAATTACAAATATTTAAAGATAAACAAAAAAATAATGCGATGAACAATAAAATTTTCGTTCACAAGCCAAAGTGGAGAAAACATTATTTCAATTTTTTTTTGTTTCTATTTCTATTCTTTTTGAAAAAGAGACATCTATATAAAATCTTTTGAAATGTTCAAAACTTCGATGGAAAGACTATTATGAAAATTACTAATGGTCGTGATTTCACATCAAGCTTTATTTGCTGTCCATTACAAATGTATGATATAAAGGACGCATTTTATGCCAACTCGACCAACGGCTGAGCCTCACCTAACCAAATATGGTCCGCAATTATTCGAAAAATACAGTCAATACAAAAAAAATGCAAGAGAAATTATTGTTCAACTTTCGCTTGTGGATCAAAATTTTGTAGTTTATCGTAGTATTAAAAAAAAAATTGGATTTGTAATTTGTTGCGTCTTTTGTTTAGCTTTAAATATTTATAATTAAAAAACGCCAATAAAAAAAATCGAAAAAAATTCTACATGCATTTTTTTATGTGGAAGCATAACATAAAAAATCGCGACCCACATTTGGTTAGGTGAGGTTCAGCCGTTAGTCGAGTTGGCATGAAGTGCGCCCTATGTATCATAAATTTGTAATATATAGCTAATAAAGCTTGATGTGAAATCACGACCATTAGTAATTTTCATAACAGTCTTTCCATCGAAGTTTTGAACATTTTTTAAGACTTTGTGTACATGTATTTACAAAAAAAGCATCATAAAATACAAAAAACAAAAACTAATTTTTTCTTTAATTTGGCTTGTGAACCAAAAATTTTGTTGTTCATCGCAGTATTAAAAAAAAAAATAATTAAATTTTTTAAAAATTGCTTTTTTTGTTTAACTTTAAATATTTATAATTAAAAAAGGACGTTGAAACAAAATCTGAAAAAAATTCTACATGCATTTTTTATGTGGAAGGATAACATAAAAAATGGCGAATGATATTTGGGAAGTTGAGGGTCAGCCGTGTTGGATCGAGTTGGTATGGAATGCCCCATATATATAATTCTCCATCCAACACACGGTTACCCCACGAAACATCGACAGCAGGCTTGAAACACGTGACTGTGTAGGTCATGCGCATGTGTATTTTCGTGATTTCGTACACATGTACAGCATCTTGCCAAGTCCTTCAGTAGGAAGAAAATATAAATACTCAAAGGTATACACTGAGCGCGCATATCGGGCCACGCAAGCGGCAATACATACTATAAGCCGAGTTGGAAGGAGCTCCTTTGTTCGCGCGATCGTGCGTTCTCTACGTACATACGATGTTGCGGTGAGGCTGCTGCTGCTGCTGCTGCTGCTGCTGCTGTCGTTGCTGCTCCCGCTGCAGCGACGTGAAACGGTGTGATCGCACATCCGTGTGTGGTCTACTTTATTTTCTGCCAAAACGGCGATTCGCTCCACCCAATCCGGAAGAAGACGAGACGAAGGCGGTGACGAAAGACGCGCACGAAAAGATACGAAGCAAGTTTCATTCGTTTGCGCAAGTTGCTTCTTGCAACGAAACAGTGCGAGGAAATCATGGATACCTACATAGAAAAAACGTCTTTTGACACAGTAAAAAACGTCCTTAAGGATTTTTGTTTCACACTAGTGAAATGAGTGCTAAATTTTTGTAATTGTTTTATTAAAGTTTAATGCATTAAATAACAATAGTACAGAGTAGTTTAAATTGAAGCATGTATACTTAATCCAGAGAAAGATTAATAGTGACGGATTTGCATACAGATTAACTAATTAACGTTACTTTCCAATTTGATACATTTTCGTTCAGTTTTTTCGAAAAATAATCTATAATTCTTTGCCGATTTTAATGAGTGATGGCTCATTCTCTTTCTTGAAATATGCCCTACGAATTGACCGCCTAGATATTTGATAGTTTTGATTGTTTAATAATTACAGCATGTTGTTTAACATAAATCAAAATACTTTTATAAACAAATAGCTAGAATTATTATAGTACTTTGCGATACAAGGACGAGAAAGTGATCATTATACGCAGGTTGGGAAGTTGTTCGCTCTCGCCGCACTCGTACCACAGACAGCACTCGCCTTCGGCTCGTGCTGCTGTGATACTCGTGGGGCTCGTGCGATTAACTTCACAACCGTCGTATGATGATCGCTCTCTCGCTTTGTATCGCATAATATTTTTTGTAACAAATGCATGAGAAGTGCTACCGAGTGTAATGTCGCGCGCGTGCGAGAAGTGATTTCCGTGCGAGTAGAAAAATAGCATCGATGGCCGTAAAGCGCCACTTACGCCACGCGCGGCAGGCGCGAGAAGCAGCACTTCTCATGCATGCGTTACAAAAAAAGATGCAAAGTAGAACCTTGCACATTGCTTCCTCATTATTTTTCGCTTTTTACAAAGCTCCCTCTGTGAGGAAGCAGTATGTTATTCAATTTTGGCTTCCTCATAGAGGAAGCTTTGTAAAAAGCGAAAAATAATGAGGAAGCAATGTGCAAGGTTCTACTTTGCATCTTTTTTTTTTATACCTTGTGTCTCTTTTGCAGAGGTGTTTCATACAGCTATAAATCACCTCTGCAAACACCGTTACATCTAATTTTGATTAGATACAAATTTTTGTCGTACTTTCTCAACTTTTCCGGAAGTTATAGCGAAAATCTACATTTTTTTTTAAATGAAAAATGGTGTAAAATCCGAACGACTTTACCGATCATCACCAAATTTGGTACATGGCATTTCTGAATGTTATTTTTCGTCTGTACAAAATTTCTGTTCATTTGTTGAAATTCGACGTAATTTAGATCAAAATCTATTTTTTTCGAAAAATTCAAAATTCTATAAAATCCGAACCGCTTTACCGATTTCGTCAAAATTCAATACCATACAACATTGAACGTATCTTCAGTTATGAAGAACTATTTAGCCAAATCGGCGAACTTTTACGAAAGTTAGAGCGACCACGCCCTTTTTTCAACAAATTAAAATCAACATAAAATCTTAATGACTTCACATATTTTGGCAAAAATCACAACATTCAAAGAGGGGCAGCTACTCTACTTGCGTGCCAAATTTGAGCCGGATCGCTCGAACGGTTACCGAGTGAGAGGAGATTGAATTTTCGAAGCCCAGCACACACACACACACACACACACACACACACACACACACATACATACATACGGACATTTTTTCTAAACCACTTTTCTCGACGTTTTAGGTGATTCTAAGCATACTGACATGAAAATCTCGAAAAAAAAAATTTCATGAAAACAAAGCTTCCTCTATGAGGAAGCAAAATGATTAATAATATCAAATATCCAGCCGGCCACTCATCAAATTGTCTAAAAATTAGATTATTCTTGGAAAAAAATGAATGAAAATGTATTTCATAGGAAAACAACGGTAATCAGTTGATATTTATGCAAATCCGTCAACTATTCATTTTTTCCTCGGTTAAGTTGTACATACTTTAATACAAATTAATGCTCCACCACAATTGTCTAATGCATTAATCTTTAATAAAACAAATACATAAATTTAGCACTGATTTGACTGTGAAACAGTCGAACCTCCTTAAGACATATTTTGACGACTATAACGTCTTTTAGACGCTTCCGTGTTATGTGGAAAGTTGTCGGTGCCTATTGGATAAATTTAATTCTCCGGAAAACTGGTGTTAAGGATATTTGAGCGAAAATTGCGGAGAGAAAGGGAAAACGGACTCCACTGAATGCGTTAGTCAGTGAGCGAGTGAGAAACGGCGGATGAGGGTCAACATGGCGAATGATGAAAATAGCGAATTTAAATATAATGAACGTCTGAATCTAGAATGGCCATTATTATGGAATTCAGTATTTTAGCCATTCACTATATTGATCATGCGCTATTTTGAACCCCACCCGAATTAGTTACAGTAACTATAACATAGCTAATTTAACCATTAATCAGTTACAATAACTTTTAAAATTGTTGCAAGGACTAAAAGAATCTACAGTTATGGCTTAATAGTTGCCTGAATTACACCGATTTCTCTCAGTGTGCTATCATTTTCTATCGAACTTTTTTCGCAGGGTAACGTCAAATTAAGATTAGAGTTACAAAAATCGGATAAAACAAAGAATTATTTTAAAAACGGAATACAATTTCCAAGATAGTAGATTTATAGAAATTGAATGAGTTTTGTTGCTGATACGAGTATATCTCTATTTCGACTGAGCCTACGCATTCTGTCAGGTTTTAACATTGGACACGTACGACAAAATTGTCATTAAAAAAATATTCGTTGAGCAAGATTTTTCACGGCTTCTCGTAATACAAACCAGAAATAGTATCTTCATTTTCAATGCTATCTGATTAAAATATTCATGAAATTCTGAAATAGATTGTTGATTCAGCGCCTGCCTCGTATGACACAGTGGTAATTTAACCATTTTCGTCAAAGTTTTTTGCTGCAAACATCGGCGAAGGCCGTATAATGTTATCAGTGCAAAAACTACAGGTGTCGTGAAGAAAATATTTTAATTCCCACAATTTATCTGATACCCGTAAAATTCCATTGACATCGAAATATTTTATTGAAACCTTGGCCTATGAAACTTTCATTTAACACCAATAAAATATATGTTTAAGGTAATATTATTTTTTAGTTGTTAAATCTTGAATTCTATTAATTGTATTTCAGGGACTTGAACGAAATTTTTGTTTGCAGTTGGGACTCAAAATTATATGAGGATGTATTGAATTCATATGATTATGAAATTACAATTCCTCGACCGCTTCTACCAAATAAAATATCATATCTAATGTAGACTCGTGAAGTTTCACGGGTGTAATTCTGGTAACCAATGTCATTGTAATTTTTTTCGTTATTACAACAGTACGGACAATGTTTGTTGTATATTTGCAGTATGATTTTAAACGCATCGTTTCTATCAAACAAATAAATCTTTGTTTACATAAGAGAAGTTTTCAATTCAATTATTTATTTAAATTGCTTAAAATGATTATTCGAAAAACAATAATACTAGGGTGCGTCGGCTTTACTTAAAATTTACTGATTTTATTTGTTTGTGTTAAAATAGTTTATGTTAAAATGACCGACAGTTTCGAAAAATTGTGGCGCTTTAAGCCGGTTTATGACGACAGCGTGTATTTATATATGACATTTTACATTTGCCGAATAAAAAAATTAACGAAATGCAAAATAAAAACTAAGTGGTTCCGTCTAGCATTAAGAATTGTAATAGCTCGACGGTAAGGCCATCATAAAAAAAAATGTTAATAAATTGAGTGTCTATAAATTTAGATGAGCCACCCGCTTCCGTGAATTTACAGAGAATTCTTCCGGCATCTGTCTAGTGTCAAGTAGTAGCACTACTCTCGCACACAAAGAAAAAATACACATATGGATATGCCGGGGGCGATTGATGAAGTGTGTATGCATTTCACCATTGCTTACTACGATCGCCGCTCTGGAAACGACGATCGTGTCATTGGCTCACGGCGCCGAATCCTTTCGCGATGAGGACATTTTGAGAAAGATAGAACGCATAACCGAAAGATTGCGAGCGGGAGAGATGGGGAATTAAAGAATAATGAGAAAGAGAGGGACACGAAGCGAAAGGACAGCGAGAGGTCGAGGGGATAACGAGCGTTCGCTGTGACTGAGAAAGAGAGCAACGAAAAAGAGAGAGGAACCTTGCAGGGAGAGAGAGTCGTTTCCACGATCGTGCGTGACAGTGAATCGAGCCGAGTTTCTCCCGGAAGCTCGTCCCGCGCGAGTTGCCTGCCTGCCTGCCTGCCTGCCTGTTGCTCGCCGCCAAACTTGGCAAGCAAATCTCGTTCTCATACTTCCTCGGTCGCTCGGATTACTCGGGAAACCCGATGGAATCTTTTCATCCGTGACAAATAAAATCATCGGAGTAATGTCAATCTCCTGTGTATGAGACATTCTTCGTCACTCACGGAAAAAACGACTTTGATTAAGATGACGAAAAAAATACTTGGACCCAACTAAGTGTTTAGTGCTCTGAGGGACAGACGATTAAATTGGTTCGATGGATTTTCACTCGATTGGCTCTGTATCGTTACTCGAACATAACACCACGTTGTTAAAAGTTGGCCGACAGTACTAGCCGTTTTCGTCACTTTGTCAGATCATATTGACATTGTTTATTAAACCTCACTAATGTTTTTGTACCTCATAATCTACGAAGTTTTTTTTTAAGTCTCGTATAACTTTGTCACTTTATACGCCGTCACGCGCTTTCACGATCTACACGGAAAAAATGACTTGGTTAAGGTAACGAAAAAATAGTTAGACTCAACCAAATGTCTTAGTGCACTGAGGGACAGAATTTTAATTGGTTGGATAAACTATTTTCACTTGATTCAGTGTTACCAGATGGTCAGTTCAGCGTACCCCTAGAATAAATTCATTTCCCCCTAAAAATCCCGTACACAGCTCCCACCAAGTCAACAACGTTGAATAACCGCGTTTTTTTTTAATGTCGGTCAATTGACGGTTATTCTAAGAAACTTGGCGGTGGGTTCTGTTATTAAATTAAGCCATTGAACCAATAGTTTGTAGAATGAGTAACTTAATGCGGCGAACGTATTTTCCCATGTCTTTGTTTATACTAACAATTAGTAGTACAATTTTGGCACGCACAAGCGCCACGAGCCACTAGCTATCCCATGGAGACTATAGGTAAGTAGTACGAACGAGCGCTAAAAAAACGTTCGCGAAACTGTGTAAAATTTTAGGGGACTGAACACCACTGAATATCAAAGGGAACCGAGATGAAGTTAGCACCGAGCTCACTTCACTTCGGTACCAGCCAACTTTCCGCTCACTTCACTGAGGTTCCCGCCAACTTTTCCGCGGTTCGGTGAACGGATCTCAACGGCGATTTCCATAGTTGTTCGTACTCCTTACCTCTAATCTCCATGGGCTATCCGTTTGGCGTATAGGTTATAGGTTTCAAATTCGTAATTTATTTGGAAATATTTTTAAAAACCCCTATTTCTATGAGGGAATCCCCTAATCTGGCAACACTGACTCACGGTCTTAAATACAGGTCTGAAAACTCGTAAAGTGGGGGTTGACTCAAATAGTGAGGCAAAAGCGTAGTCCACATTTTCGCCACTTCCAGCAGTGCAACCTTGGGGTAAGCTAATCAAATTAGAGTTGGGAGAGGTTATCTGTAGCTATATAACTTATGGGTGCAATACGTTAGTGTGACAGCGCAGCTAGTGGACAAACAAAGAACTGACAGTTCGGTCATACTAACCATGACAATCCCCACCACTTAAAAATAGCCTGGTTTCCAGACCTGTATGTAAGACCGTGCGCTGACTTAATTGGCTCTGTATTGTTACTCGAAACATAACCCCACTTTGGTAATAGTTGGTCGACAGCACTACCCGTTTTCTTCATTTCGTCGGATGATATCGACATTGTCTATTAAGCCTCACTCATGTTTTTGCATCTCATAATCTTCGAAGTTTTCTTTTAGCAGTCTCGTATAACTTCGTCATTTTATATGCTTTCACGTGATTTCACGATCTTCTACGATAGAATAATGGGGGCTAGCATGCAAATACAATACCGCCACCGTTGGTTGACCCCAACTATGTGACTTAAGGTTGTGTGGGGTCTGGGCTTGCGGGGTAAGGCGGCGGGGCCCCCATGGATATAAAGTAGAATGGAAATTATATTTTTCGATGTATTGAAAAATACATTCAAAATATACTTGAGATATATTGATTATATTTATTATACACGGAAAGAAAAGCTTGGTTGAAACAACCAAGTGCTATGGTTATATATGTGAAATATATAAAAAATAAACGTGAGATATATTTTGAATACATATGGAATATCTACTTTTGCGTAAAAAAATATAATTCTTGAACATAAAAGATGTATATCTGAAGTATATATTGTATATACTTTATATGAACTTCATGTATACAACCAAGATACATCTCAAGTATACTGCATATGCATATGAAATATATGTATTGAATATATTTTCAATATATTTCATATATATCCTAAAATTATATTAAAAATATATTTGAGATACATATTAAATGTATACCAACTGTACATTCAATATGTTTTGGATATATTTCATGTACATACTAAAGTTATATATAAAGTATATTCAGCATGCATGTGAAATGTTTCCCAACTGCATATTTAATTTACTTCCAATGTAGTCAGTATATATCCATATGGCTATATCCGTATGGCTATATTTATAATATAGCCAATTCGATATTAATTTTTCTTTTATTGCAGTGTTAAAATCAACTTGTAATCAACTTGTTCTTTAGAACAAACAAATGTTCTGTCTAATTTCAAACGCATGTGGCATATTTTCTTCACTTAAGGTTTTATTGACACGCAATATTATGCAACATATCTTTTATGCGCACGTTTACATAGTTAGTGAAATAATGAATATTTTGGAAAATATACGAAAAGATACATGTACAAGTATATGTCGAATGCAATTAGAATGTAATTTAAATGTATATTGGAATATACTTTAATATATATTTTTGGTATATTGAAAAATATATACACATATATACGAGGAATGTAATTTGAACGTAATTTGAATGTACATTTGAATATACCTCAACATATATTTGTCGTAGATGGAAAAGTATATATAGAAGCGTACGTGGTATGCAGTTTCAATATAATTTCATTCTATTTTTGAATATACTTCAACATATATTTTTCTATGTGTTGAAAAATATATACTATATACAAAAGTGATAAATAATAAATACATTTAGAATAAATTACATATGTATATTGACTATACCAGCTACTGTATATTGAATATATTTTTTCTTACATACAAAAATATATATAACATATGTAATTTTTCGTAAAAAATATATGTATTATATAAAAAATATATTTTCGAATATATTTCAAGTATACGTTTTTTTCCATACGGGGGCGACTAGGGGGCGCGCGGTGTGCGGTGCAGTTGGTGTGCGAATGAGACAGCTGCGTATTCAGTTCCCAAGCGAAGACGACCACGGCTTCTCATAAAGTAGTAATTAAATAACGGTGCTGTCGATCGTCTTCCAAAGGTGCCGAACGTTAAAGCGATTATCGTTTAAACTATACATAGTTGCTTTATGTACGTGGTAGCATTTTTTTAGCTGTTATAACGTAAATACGGCGGAATCCCCAGAATTCGATATAACAATAGTGCAATAGGTTGTAAAATTTGCGATTTTTTTCTCCTAAACGGTGCTGCTCACCGTTCTAAAATTTCACCAGTCTATTTGCAAAGGAATAATGAACATTTGTGAAATTTTTCGTGACAGTGGTAGCATTTTAACTTGGCCCGACACAACCTTAAGGTAAACGGCCCAGTACCTGACATTGCCGCACTTTCCGACACCGACGGCGGTACATTTGTATCTGTAATGAATAAAGTTTTCGTCAAATATAACAAAAATTACAGGCAAATCGAAGAGCGTTTTTTACTGCCGTATATTGCAGAGATACAAATGTTTTTATAAAATATTTCATATCGAAATTTAATAGAGAGAGTTGTGATTGACGTTTCAGTGGCTTCCGAGCGGCATTCGTATTTTGAAATCACTAGCTCGAATACATGTGAAATTTCGGATTTATACCCTTAAGTAAGGATTAAGTACTATAAAAGTGATATGAATACCGTCAGAATAAACCACACTATCGATTTGATGCGTAGAAGTTTATCTAAAAGTTAGTTCTTCGCATAAATTCTCGGAGTCAGAAAGTATATTACCAAATTCAGGTTATGTTGCAGTTTCTGACACTACATGGATGATCTATGTCGAAGCTTCAGAAACCGGGAACTGCCCATGTGCGGTTTTAGAGCTGGGCGGACGTTGGCGCGACGACGATTGCCTGCGTTACAAAGTCGGCCCGACTCTGTTCGCCAACTTCGTTCCAGCAGCCAATTAACGCCGGGATGATAACAGCGGACCAACGTTACACCTAAGCGTCGGGCCGCAATCGGTTTTCGAGTCGGGCCAGGGTCGGAACAACAATGCCGGCCGACGTGGGAACGTCGGCGCGACATTTGAAACGACGTTCGCCCAGTACTGGGTGTCGACGCTGAGCCGACATCGAATAAAAAATATTCAAAATTAATTTTTTAAAATAAATTATCGATCTGCGCAGCCGTCTAATGCTTTTTAATCATTCTAACCTGTTTTTAAATTAATTTTTCACCAATATGTTTTGGACATCGTAGAATAAATTTTTCCGGCGGTGATGGGACTCGAACCTGCAACCTTGGTATTAGTAGTCCAAGATCTTACCCACTCGGTTATCCACATCTTGGAAAATTTAGTGTCGAATTGCGTATATAAATCACTCGTCTGTATTACTTCATTAATGCCGTGTGCACTCTCAATGGTGTTATGATGGTATAACAGTTTTTAGAAGTTTATTGCAAAAATAAAACAACAGTGAAAAATAATGAAGATTATTTAACTCAATAAATTGAGTTATATACAATGATTTCGCCTTTTTAAATCAGAAACGATGGAGTTGCTTAATATTCGTTTATCAATTACGAAAAATGGTATAAGTTTTATTATTTTATTAATTGTAATCCTGCTTTAGTTAATTATTTTGAGAATGTCGAGTACCAGTACTGAACCGATATTGCCGCGAAACGTAAATTTACGGTTAACGCGCCAGCGTCGGCAAAATGTTGGCAGCCAACGTCACCAGAACTGTGGGGACCATCGTCGTGCCAGCTATGGAGCCCAATGTCGGCACTGTTAAGGATTGAAGGTTCGATCGACGCTGGGCAGTAGTCGGGTTCCGATCGTCGGCTGCCGACATACCGCCGAGTGTCGCGTTAGCTGTCGATTCAACGCCGCCTGCCAGCCAAGCATCGCTCGAACGTTTCGCCAACTCTGGGTTATCGTCCAACTCCGATTGTTGGCTACCGACGAGTTGCCTTGATTCAGCCAATCGTCGGCCGTACTCGGAACGTTGGCTACCCGCACATGGGTGGTTGTTATTACAAACTGCAACATACATGTCGGAAACTGGGTTTGCGCTGGTGTCAGAAACCGTGACATCGATGATTCAACAGTGTCAGTAACCCCGGTAGTAGATGACCATACTTAGAACAATAATTACTTAATGATTATTTCTTAATGATTTAATTTCGACACCTGGTGAATCTCATTCAGAAGTCCTCAATGTACACATCACACGATTTTTTTTCAGTTTCATAATATAACGCGTTCGTAAATAGTAGAAAACCGGGGCCGCAGTTCTGAAGATGTCAGAAACTGGGCCGTTTATCTTAGTTGGAATACGAAGAAAATTCGTTGTATGATCTATTCAAGTCACAGAATGGTAAATACAACTAATATTAGGTCGTTACACCGACCATCCTAATGGTTGTGACAAGAAGTTTTCACTCAACTAACAAATAATTAGCTTCCTCATTGTTATTCAGATTTCCCAAATTGACATCTGCGAGTAATTAAATTGATAAATTTTGACTTCCAACACGGAAAAAAATCGTTCTTTCAATGATACTGATGTAATTTAATTGAATCAATAATACCATTGATGAAACAATCACGTATCCAGTTTGTTTCAAGTACCGTGTAAAATTGTCATCGATTTTGCCGTGTAAACGGAAAATACAATTGATAGAATCACTTACCGAATTTGTTGGAACAGAAAAATATTAGTTCTAAAAAATATAGTGTATTACATTATATTAACAAGAGAGGCGATATCAGTTCTGCTGCGCCAACACAGGCGTTCGATTATTTTTTGTTCTTCCGTGACGTCATGCCTGCTAACCGCATACCGACATCGATGAAGCACACTGCGTAAACATCAGAGCCCAATCGTTCGTAAGCCCGCTCGTGCGAATCGCAACAACATTTCCTTTTTTCTCCTTTCTTCCCTCTATCTTAAAGAGGCTTTTGCGCTTCACACTGGTACTCAAATTCGCGCTAAATTTTTAACGATTCTATGTGAATATTATTCTTCAATTTTATTTTTAATCACCCTGATAAACATAAATTATAAAGACTGATATATATCGATAGAATTGGAATGGGAGTTAATCGTATATTATCATCTCTATCTATTCGGACTCTGATTAAAATTATACAAATTGAATCGTTGTTATTAGTTTCCTATACGTTGTAAAAAAATCTACTTGAAATTTAACGTACTTTTGCTGGAAGTTTTTATGCATAAATTAGTATATTAAATTTAATATGCAAGTGTAATGTAAATATAATGTATGGTAGAGCACATTCAATAATTTACTTCAATTTTACAGTAGGACTGGAATTTTAATAATTTGCTTTCATTTTACTAGAAAAGTACATGTATTTTATACCATAATTGTATATTAAATTTCGATTACGAGTTTATGCATAAAAACTTCCAGTCTTTTCTAACAGTGTAGTTTTTGTTTTCGATGGATTAAATACGATAGATACGTTATCGGTATGTGTGGTGCTCCAACGGATTTATAATATTTTATAGTGAGTTATTTTTTCGTAATTTGTACATTTTTATCCGTTTGTGGTGTATCATGTTATACCGTAAATATATGATTCGACATTAATCGTTCGCAATCAAAGAGGCATCAATAGAGTGATCCTATCATTTTCTATCGTGTCACAATTATAGAAAGAATATCGGAGTGAATCGTATGTGTTTAGACTGAAAGAATTATCACAATCTATCGTAAAATCCTGATATACATGAAGCAATTTTCTATCATTTATGCAATAAGAAATCTTTGATTTTGCATGAACCTTGTAATTAAAGATAGTTTAGATTCGCACAATAATAAATCATTATGTAAACTAAGGAACTTTTTTTTTTCATTATGTGTACTTTTGAGGCTAAAAAGATCGTGCGAGTAGCCCGGACATCTGTTTATGTGTAAAACGCGCTGAATGTCGTATTGTTGTATCGAGTAAGATAAGAATTAGTCGCTTCCGCTACAGAGTATCAATCATGTTGATAATCAACCGAATAATTCGACAGTGATATTATCTCATATCTAAATTTGATGGAAACACATCACAGCTAAAACATATAAAGAAGAAGTCATTATCATTAATAAAGTCGTCGGATGAGCGTTCACGGTCTCATTTTCTAGCAACATTATTATTATTATCATCTGTAACATTATTAATGATCATCTTATTTTTATTGTGCTCATATAAAAACATAATTCGAATCTCCCCCGACTAAAATTAAATTTGATTCAAATGAATGTAACTTCAAAGTGATATGTTCGAATACCATATTTATTTAAATAAAACTTTCACTAGTTTATTTTCGCCAGACATTTTTGAGTTATTGAGCGTATTTTAAGAATGCTGAAAAAAATTTCGAAACATCTTTTTTTTTTCATGAAAAACAAAGTACGGGGAACAAAAGAGATGATTTAGACAAGGATGTGACGTCTGAGAGAAGTTTACGGACGTTTCGTGTCGTATGACGAGGGAAACTCTTTGGAGAGTGAGATAGTGAGGGTTCCTGGTTTTTGCCACTGGAATTCCAGTACAGCAGAGACCCAGGGGATATACATAGTGTACCATCGTAGTATATGGGGCATTCCATACCAACTCGACAAACGGCCGACCCTCAACTTTCCAAATAGGATACGCGATTTTTTATGTTATTCTTCCACGTAAAAAATGCATGTAGAATTTTTATCAGATTTTTTTTAACATCGTTTTTTAATTATACATTTTTAAAGCTAAACAAAAAACGCGAATTTTTTTGTAAATTCTGAAATATTTTTAAAACATACTGCAAACTTTTTGTATTTTATGATGTTTTTAAAAATAAATACATTTACACAAATCTTTTAAAATGTTCAAAATTTTCGATGGAAAGACTGTTATGAAAGTTACCAATGGTCGTGATTTCACATCAAGCTGTATTAGCTATATATTACAAATTTATAATACATAAGGCGCATTTCATGCCAACTCGGCCAACGGTTGAACCTCACCTAATCAAAGATGGTTCGCGATTTGATATGATATTCTTAGAGATAAAAAAATGCATACAAAATTTTTTTCAATTTTTCTATTGGAGTTTTCCAATTATAAATATTTAAAGCTAAACAAAGGACGCACCAATTTACAAATAAAAAAAATAAATACTACGACAAATAACAAAATTTTGATCCACAAGCGAAAGTGGAAAAATAATGTCTTCTGCATTCTTTTTGGTATTGATTGTATTTTTTGGATAATCGCGAACCATATATTCAGCCGTTGGTCGAGTTGGCATGAAATGCGCCCTATGTATCATAAATTCGTAATAAATAGCTCATAGGGCTTCGACTTCCATCGAAGTTTTAAACATTTTTAAAGATTTTATGATGATGGATTTATTTAAAAAAACATCATAAAGCACAAAAAAAATTGAAAAAATGTCTTCTCTACTTTGGCTTGTGGATAAAAAATGTTGTTGTTCATCGCAGTATTTTTCAAAAATATTTCATATTTTAAAAAATGGCGGTTTTTGTTTAATTTTAAATATGTATAATTTAAAAAAGATCTGAAAAAAATTCTCCTTGCGTTTTTTATGTGGAAGAATAAAACATAGAAAATCGCGATCTATAATTGGGAACACCCAGAAAAAAAGACTAGTTAACGGGACGCTAATTTTTATATAAGTATACGACAAGAATTAAATAAAATCGATAAATCTTGCATTTTGAGACATTCGTAGTTCACCAAATAAAATGCAATACGCATTCATATTTAGTCGACTGTACTTTCCTTTGGATAAACAGAAACGTGTATTAGAGTTAAGTTTAGTTTTTGATTATTATATGTTATCAAAGAAACGTTGATTCAAATAACTAAATCTATTACAGAGAAATAATATTTCAACGATTAATGAAAATAAATATATATTGGATTAAACGAAAGTTCTAATTGATTTTAATAAAAAATATCCAATACATGTATTTAGTCGTTTTAATGAGATCTTTTTTTCCGGATTAAAAAAGTATTTACCATCAATAAATAAAATATTTTTTTAGTGTCCACTGCACAGTGAGAAGTTGCTTCAAATAAATCAATAATTTATTTTTTAACTTGGCGTCGAGTCGCAATCGCGACTCTTGATATGTTGAAAATTAAAAAACTGTAAAGTTGAATGAAATACATATCTGTTCCAGGGAAAGTAAATTTTCGTTGATCGGAATAATTAAATGTTGAATACATTATTTTAGTTAATATTGCTAAATCTTTTTTCTGGGTGAAGTTGAGAGTCGTGCGAGGGTCGAGTTGATATGGAATGCCCCATATAGTATATAGCATGCGGTGTATGTTCGTTGGGATGGTTCAAGATCGTTTTTGACCTGCTAAAACAAACCTCTCGGGCCTATCTCCCCCTCGTTGCCATCCAAGGCCTTACTAGTCAAAGGATCTCGAAGCAAGTCTTGTCTAAAACTAACGGGAACCCCACTGCGCGCCCTGTCGCCCTCAGATCATCTCACAGGGCTAGGTTGCTCTCTTGAAACGCATTCGAATATTATCTCACTTCTCTTGCCTCTTGCCTTTCTCCGACGCTCTCACTTTTCAACCATTAGTCCCGTAACATCGCCAGAAATGTCAGAAAAACTACTAAAAAAAAATCTCATATCTTCTTCTTCTTCTTTTCCCTCGAGGGATAAGAGCATTCGAGCGTTTGGAGGTTCTCCTGTACATTAGTTAGGCGATTATACTTTACGATAGGATATATGTATGGAACTGTACGGGTGTAGAATTTCAGATATATACTTTTAGTAAAAACTCTACGTCATATCGAGTGTCAAACCTTGAAGAACATGATATCACACGAAGGCAAAGACGACAATTGTTTTAATTTTGTTTTTTTTCTGAATAATGTTTGTTTTATTTATTAAATACATGTTAAAATATTACGAACCTTCGAAATATGATGAATCGAAATCTTCGATTCATCAGATGTTAAGTATATGCAAAAGTGTAATTCCGTTAAAATAAATTACTATTGTAACTATTTACAATAGTAAAATATATACAATACAATTACAATTACAATAGTTAAAATAAATTACTATTGTAATTATTTTAATGTGCTTTAATTGAAATTAAAACAGATGTAACCACGCTTATTTTTTTGTAGTTTGTAAGCATAACAATAAAAATTCTGTGAAATTTTGAGAAACAACGGAATGGTCGGGCTTAAAGAAAAAAAAATGATTACTTTAATTTGTCTAAAAATGGCGGAAATTCTTTTTTCAACTGCTATGGAGTTTTTTTTATTAGAAAGTGCATTCGGAAATGTTACTTTTATACATGAACAAATTTTTTGTACGATCTAAATTGTACCGTTATACGATAAAATTGTCCGAATAAAACCATCGTTATTAAATTTTGGACGAACCATAAGTACTAAAATTCTGAAATAATTTGTGGATGTTCGTGATACTCGAAACAACCTTTGAAAAAATTATGAATACTTTTTGCGACCATGCTAAATTTGGGTGGCCCACTTGATATGGAATGACACATATATTTACGATATAAAACGATACACCATAAACGGATAAAAATTTACAAGTGACGAAAAGTAATTTCGTGCACATGTATATTCCAAAATCAAAAACCACCCACAGCGATAATATAATATAGGTCGAATTTCTGAAATTACATGTAATTTCAGAAATTCGACCTATATTACGGATACATATTTTTTATTCAATATTTTTGATCCCGAGACCCATGAAAATTACCATACGCATAAATTAATACGAACTTGTAATTTTTATGGAGATATACAAGTCGTGCATATGAATTTATAAACCTGTCAATTAATATTACGAACTTAGTTGAAATTTTACAATATTTTGTTGATGTAATAACTAGATTACTACAAAAGTTTTGTAATTTTCATAAAAATATTTTTTAAATTAATCATCATGTACATAAATTTACTGTAATGTTGTTAATTTTACAGTGAATGTTATTATTTCACGAGTCATTATTTCACACACCAGTTTTGTAAATTCCATATTACTCATTACAGTAAATTTACCATGTTTTTTAACGGTGTAGTGTCTGTCCACGACCAATATTACAGCACAAATAATACGATGACAATGGGTAACTAGCACTTGAAAAAAAATCGACTAACAAGGCTGCAAAGTAGAACCTTGTACATTGCTTTCTCATTATTTTTCGCTTTTTACAAAGCTCCCTCTATGAGGAAGTATGTTAATCAATGTTGGCTTCCTCATAGAGAAGGCTTTGTAAAAAACGAAAAATAATGAGGAAGCAATGCGCAAGGTTCTATTTTGCATCCTTGTTTTAATTAGATAAATAAACATGTTGCGAATTCGCTTTTTCCATTTCGTTATTCCGTTATTTCGTTATTATTAGAGCGTTTCCGAAAGTAAATGTGATAACTTTTATTTTTTTAAATAATTTAACATTGCATAAAATCAAAAGTTTCATATCGTGCGTCACTAAATTATACATATATAATGGTTGAATATTGTTTCATTTACATACAAAATTTGAGCTCGCTACCTCAAGATTTGCAAAAGTTGCAATAGAGCGGCAATGTCCATTTTTTTTAAATTCAAAATTCCATAAAATCTGAACCACTTTACCGTTTCGAGCCAAATTCAATACCAAACAATATAGAGTGCACCTACTCTTATAAAAAACTATTTAGCAAAATAGACTAAATTTTACGAAAATTAGAGCGCCCACGTTCTTTTTTAAAAAACTTCAAAACGGCATAAAATCGAAATTCGTGTATATAATATGTTAAAAACTGCAACAATTATAAAGGGGATGGTGCTTCACTTATGTAGCAAATTTCAGCATGATAGCTAAAACCATTCTTCAGTTATAGGCGATTGAATGTTCGGAGTTGTATTCATACACACATACGCATACACACACACGCACACACACACGCCTACACAGAATACTTAAGGACATTTTTCTAGACCACTTTTCTCGACGTTTTGGACCATTCTGAGTATCCTGACAAGAAAATCTCGATATTTCAACAAGGATTATCATATGTATAAGACACAACGCGTTTACAAGTGTGTATAAAAAATAGATATCAACTCATCTGGCAATTTCATGCTTCCTTTTTAGAGTGATTTGAGCGTAAAAAGAAAAGTGCCCATTTGATAGGTGTCCATCGCTAGCTTGTATAATTGTGGCGAAGCATCTCCAAGAGCAGCGGAACAGGTTTAATGCACATCTTCGTGGTACCCCTATATTTACCAATGGCGTATTTACATCCGTATCATCCATGTAGCTATGCTGTCTGTCTATCGGCGCGTAACGAATAAGCGTGTTCTCGAAGGTCGTGAAGAAAATATCGCGAAGGATCCGTTACGGGATACCGCGTGGAAAATTTTGTTTGGTCGTTTGGTTGCTAGCACGAACAAAACCGGATGTAAGCAGCAATCGTTTGGAGGAAAATCCTTCAGTGGTGCTTGCAGCGAGTTTTTTTTCTTTTTTTTTAGTTATCGAATAAATATGTATTAGCGCAATCATGATTCAGCAAGATTGTACAAGCAAGATTATCACTAAACAAATTAGATATTGAACATTGTCCGCAGTAGAAAAAATTTGAAGCCTTTGACAAAAATTAACTAATACGCGAATAAAAGCGTTTAGTTACACTGTGACAGAAAAGTGGCAGGGGAAAGTCAACTTTATACGAGGAGATAAATGCCAAACTTAAGAATCGATTGGGTAGCATATGCGGACAACAATAAGATAATAATAATACATAATATATTATTATTATATTATATAATACTAGAGAGGCTACGCCCCCCTGAGCGCTTCGCGCCGACCCCCCTTGCCGAACTCAGAATCTTCAAATACACACTACAAAATAGGGGTCGGCGCTCGGAATTTCCCCCGCCGAACTCAGAATATTCACGTCAGCATGATATGCTCAGCAATACTGCTCGGTCGGTAATCGGTCGGCTTGGGGGTCGAAATCACCCCCACCCCCCTACTCTCCTGCCCCCATTGGGTCATTGAGGGACTTAGAAAAATTCGGGATTGGGGGTCGAAATCCCACCCTCTCAGCCCTACCCTCCCCTTTCCTCGCCGTCAACAGATGGTGTGCTCGGAATTTTTCTAAGTCCCCAAATTCGGGCTTTTGACGGTCCGAATTTTTCAGAGTTCCCAAATCCGGGCTTTTGACGGCCCGATTTTTTCAGAGTTCCCAAATTCGGGCTTTTGACGGCCCGAATTTTTCCAAGTCCCTCGAGCCTTGACACGGCCGCGGCGGCGACGACGAAATCTTTTTATAATATAGAGAGATAATAATATTTACTCGAGCCGCATCCTCGTTCAAAATACTAGATACGAACTAAGTAATATCTCTGAGTGTAGTACCTGCGGACCCGCTCACTGTAACTATCTATTTTACTTTCTCGTAAAATGCCCGTTTTTTGACGAAATCAAAATGCAAATATTCCCGGTACTGTCGCTGTCTGCGGACCCTCGAGACTTTTGGATCAAAATACTGGCTTCCTCGGATACCGCAAATCTACACGGAAAGAAAAAAAGTAGTTGTGAAAACTGATTTATCGGTCATGACAGACAATCGAAATAGTTGGCATAGCGCCAACTACTCGGTCGGTTGAAGAAACTATAACCTCGTTGGTAGAGTATCGATAATAACAATGACCAGCTGAGATCATAACCTCAACTCACCGGTTGGTTGGCGTAACGATTCATTTGGATTGGATAGCAGCCGTGATAGTTGCTGGAATCAAGTTGTTGGTTATAGGTACCAGTTTTGCTACCAATCGAAAAAAGATGAGACTACGATTCCGATTTAGTTTGAGTAACTAACACGCGACACAGCATCTGCTGGAATTGGTAGCCAGAACCATTTTTATTTCACTCAGTGCGTAGAACGCGATTTTACGCACGCTTCGTTTGTAAAATCGAAAATGTAAATCGAAAATCGAAAATCGAGAATAAAATGTTGTAAACGACGTTTGACGCTTCTGCGTCAAACGTCGTTTACACACCTCGTGAAATAAAATTTTGTACGATACTCGTGCGAAAAACGTTTTCTTAACTCGTGTGATTGCAACACTCGCCTTCGGCTCGTGCTGGAAATTTACACTCGTCAGAAATAGTATATTACACACCTAGGGCAGTAAAGCAAGAAATGTCTCAGACCACATGTAATTGTCGGCCGAGGCGAAGCCGAGGTCGACAATTACATGTGATCTGAGGCTTTCTTATTTACTGCCCGAGGAGTGTATACGATTTTTCGACGGAGCCGAAACTCGGGAACTTCGTTCCGCGCAGCGGAACGAAAGTTGTCGCTTTCGGCCCGGAGGTGAGAAAAAGTTTTTTCGCACTCGTATCGTAATGTACTATTTCTTTACTCGTGCATGCAAAATCCTCGTTTGCCCACCGTTCACAGACATGCAAAATGGCCGGTTGACGCACTAGTGCGCAAAACATTTTGTGCACCGGCTCCCTCATTTTCCACCACTGTTCCCTGGATTTTGCTCACCGCTTGAAGTTGCAGCTCATTTTGCATGTCTGTAAACGTCGGACAAACTCGGATTTTGCATTGCACTCGCAAAGAAAACTATGTTTCGATACACGAGACCAAAGGATCGTTCTGCGTACTGCTCGACAGCATACTGTCTTCACACGAAGAATGCACGCAAAATGCTCTTTTGGCCTCTTGTATCGAAATATACTATTTTCTTTCCGTGTAAAGAAACTGGCGGAGTATATAAAATGCACCTTGGAACTGAAGGTGGCGGCTCGGGTGTAAGATTGGGATGGAGATATCAGAAGCTCGCAAAATCGATAATTAAAAGAAATAAAAATAAAAAATAAAAAGAGAATGCATCCGGACCACCGATAATTTTAAGTTAGCTCTAAGTGCATCTTATATGTAAGTTTTTATTGTGTATGAAATTTGTATGGGTTTTAACCCGATGGCAAATAAATCGATCGATCTATCTAATAATGCATCACATTTTACAGTGTATGCGATGTACAATGATGATGATTATTATTATTATATTATAATAACAAACAAATAAAACAATAATAATAATAACAAAATCGGGCCAATGGGTAGAGTCTAAAAATGAAATTTTCAGAATATCACGATGTTCGTAATGTTGTCGTTTAAATTCCATATTCTTTCTGTTTCTCAAGCAAACTTTATAGATCCACCATCAGATAGACGCATAGATCTTTAAAAAAAATAATAGTTTCAACGACCTTTGAAGAATCGTGGATGGATGAACTCCATACTCTCTTAAATTAATTGATTTAAACTGACTGAGAATAAAGTTACTATTATGATTATTGTGGATATTTGTATATGATTAATGATGTACGTCGACGGGCCGACCGTATTTTTCTCACGTGCGACGGATTTCATTATCTCGCGTTATCAGAGGCTCGTTCTCTTGCGTTGCATGAGGGTTTGACAAGGTCGTGACATGTCGTCAACTCGAAACTTGTAATATTATTGAACGAAGCTAACAAGACATGAGAAATCTTGTCGTTCGATGACCGACACTATTATGTATAAAAGAGAGTTGACAGTTTGAGGTTTTAGGTACGCGAGACTGCGGGTGTGTAATTTATTTTTTTTTCATCTGTTATACATTACCGAGTGATGAGCTTCTGCGTGCTGACGTGCTCATCATTCTCCTGCCGATAATCCAATGCTATGTGAAATTGACACTGTTTTTAGCGTTTTCCTTTTTTTGAAAACTTTCATGAAAACAAATTAGGCCATCACTGAATGTGTAACAATATCGCGTGGTAGATAGATTAACACGCAAAAAAAAATACTTACAAACAAAAAATTGCTTGCGCAACAATTGCTCGCAAAAAAATGGTTACAAACAAAATAAAACTTGCAAAAAAAATTTCTCGCAAACAAAAAATTTCTTTGCCTTATGTAGGCTTGAAAAAATCGTAAAAATTTTGGCAACTATAAAGTTATTTTATTTTACTTAAGGTAGTTCAATGATAAAGGTGGATATGGGATAGATGCGATTTTCTTTTATTTATATATTTATATTTATATATTTCTTTTATTCGTGAAATCTCAAAAATCATTCAGTCGATCGAGTTTGTGTTTCACTGTATATTTCCTCAGAATTTTCTCTTTCGATTGATATGTTTTTGAAATATATTTTTTGCATACTCGTGTTATAACAGTGAATTATTAATATTTCGTGACAGGAACAGTCGAATTTAAGTTTTCAATATATATACCCTATACTGATCCCAAATTTTCGCATGCGCCTACCTTGGATAAAAACGACGGTTGTAGGAATGCGGGGCAAGTTGGAACGCACGCATTTATAAATCTCAAGTTTCATTAAACTTATTGATCCTCTCAGGCCTTAATCGTTATTTGAAAATCCAATTTAAAATCAATTTAGTTTCGGCCGAATTCAAAATATGAATAAACTTATAAATATGCCGATCGGTATTGATGAAATTAGTAAGTGGTTGTCGTGATTTTTTTTATTTGCTAATTTGTATACGAGCCCGAGTTTCGTTTATTAAAAAAAAACGTTTATGAAAAAATTCAGAAACACAAAAAAAAAGCATCTCCCATAGAACCTAGAAAAATTGACGAAGAGATTAGAAATTTGATCCCCAGTGACGGTGTAATATTGTTAAAGGTGGGTTAAAGGCCGCGTGTATGAATTACTACTGAATAAAAAGGAGAAAGTCGAATTTTAAAAAAATGGTCGTGAGGTAAGAAAGGCCAAAGAAAAGAAAACCTGTGCAAAGGGACCAGAAGCCCTATGAATTAGGGGGCTGGAAAGAAAAACTCGAGCCGACTGGCAAGATTTTTTAATGAGAAGCTCTACGCAATTGAAGTTTTCCTAATATCCCGAATGTTACGTAAAATTTAAATTACGTAGTACTTTTCGAAAAAAAATTCTGCTAACCTGCACAGGGTCTCAAAAATGTTGTAATTTGACACTGAATTTTAATGCAAGTATATTAAAAAATGGCGTTTGAACAAAATTAATTCAAAGAGAAAATTCGCTATCGCTAATAAAACGTATTTCTGAGAAATGGGTTGTTTTTATTTATAAAAATCTGATATGAAGATATATCTTTATATTGTCATGAGCTACATAGTGTATACAAAGAATATAATTTTAGTTTTCCTAAAACTTTGTTATATGACGTTAAAGAAACAATATCGTTTTCAAAAAAATAGCCTCTTTTTATAATTGCTTCCTCATAAAGGAAGCTTTGTGTTCGCGAACATTTTTTTTTCGAGATTTTCATGTCAAGACACTCAAAATGGTCCAAAACGTCGAGAAAAGTGATTTGTTTGAAATTCCGTATATGTGTGCGTACATCCGGATGCTTGTTAGCCCGATGACGTTCGCAATTGTCAAGACATCAGCCTGAAATTTGATACACAAATAAAGTGTGGATAAACAAAGGCTAAATTAAAATTTGGTGCAAATCCGTCAAGTGGTTAAAAAATTATAACACTGAATTTTTTCTAAAATCCCTTAACACGTTGTAACTTTCGCATTTTTCAAGGTACTGGGCTCAAATTTGGTCCACGAATGGAATATTATACACTGATAATTTGCATCAAATTTTGTGAAAATCGATTGAACCATTAAAATGTTATGGGATTTTGAGTTTTTCGAATTTTCTGAAAAATTAGTATTTTCGTTCTAGTACAAGTTTAGGTGTCAAATATTGGAGGAGTACAATGAGTTAACATAAATATAAATTTTTTCAGCTTCGTGAAGAAATTTATATTTTTCACAAAGCTTCCTCTATGAGGAAGCCAAAATTAATAAATAAGATTAATCATAGCTTTGTGAAAAATATAAATTAATGATGAAGCAGTGAGCAAAGTTCTACTTTGCAACATTTTTTTTTACATACTTACCTAAAAATTCTGTTTAAAATAACGCAATTTTTTTTTTACTTATATTTTTTACGCTTGCCAATTTCCATGCGAGCTCGTTCTTCGTTTATTAAAAAACGCAGAAATACAAAACATATAGAATCTTTCATAGAACGTAGAAAGAACAACGAGGTGGTTAGAAATTTGATCCCCAGTGACGGTGTAATATTGTTATAGGTGGATTAAAGGCCGCGTGCATGATTTACTACTGAATAAAAAGGAAAGAGTCGAAACAAAAAAAAAAAAAGAAAAAGAAAAAAAAATGGTAGTGAGGCGAGAAAGGCTAAAGAAAGGAAAACCTGTGCGAAGGGACCAGAGACCCTATGAATTAGGGGGCTAGAAAGAAAAACTCGAGCCGACCCCTCGGTTGTTTGGAGAATATATAATAGGACGGGCGCCTGCACCTTGCGAATCACCACAACCGTAATGCAGTACCTTTTACGCATTCTCTCATTCTCTCTCTCTCTCTTTTCGTCTGCTACAGGTGAAGAAGAATAATTTCCAGGACAATAGTGTGAAATAACGAGACACCGTATAAACCCTGCATCGATACCCCATTGTCCCGAAAAATATTCGAGAATGGGAATGTCTTACAAAAGACATTGAAAAGGAAGAGGAAAAGGGATCTGTCCCGAAGAAAAAAGCCCAAGTTGTACTTTATTGTCACTTCTCGATGGGGAAACGATACGCTTGACTCTTGTGATGCATTTGCCCAGCAGTGCAACGTCAACGGCGCAGCATCCCCATTGGAACCTTCGAAAGAGGCCATATTTCACTATCTTTGCCCTTTGTTGTTCGAGGTCAGGATAAACCACAATTTACATTTGAAATTTTCACTTGAACAGACGAAAGCGTGTAAAGTCCCTTGGTATAAATACATTTGTATTTTTTTGAATAAGTATATTGTGAAAATGGTGTAACTATAGAATTATTGAAAAGCGTTTAGCCACTTTTATCTGGTATTTGTAAAGTTGAGTTTTAAATTGCGTTTTCACATCTCACACCCTTACTCTTTCATCGTTCTTTGTTTACACTCACTGTAACAAAAATTTACTTGAAAATTGATGTGCAAGTTCTCGAAGTTTTTATGCATAAGCTGATACATTAATTTTAATATACAAGTATGATGTGAAATTAATGTATGGCACAGTGATTTCAATGATTCACTTTAATTGTATTGTAAAATTACTTTAATTTTAATAATTTGTGTTAAGTTTACTGTAAAAGTACTTTCATTTCATATCACAATAGAACAGTAACTTTAATTGACGAACTTATGCATGCAAATTTCCTTTTTTTTTTCAATTAATACACCGAGAGAAAAAGTTTCACTGATTCACGAAAATCTTTGCCAATGAAATGAAATACTTGAATTTCAATACTATCTTTTCTTTGAATGATCTCAAACTCAATGAAAAGTAGTGACATTGATTCGAAGAAACATTTGTTCAAACCAATGAAAGTTTTTCATTGATTTCAAAGATATCGTCTCTCATTCAATGAAACCTTCTTAATTCTTACCAGCTCAAAATTTTGCAACCTATTTTTTCTTGAAGTACGCGGCAGATAAAGCTCAAATTTTGTGAGTATGTAAGGAAGTACGGCAGAAATAGGCTAAGCTTCTGGCTCCTCGAGATTCGAAGCCGTTCGTTCGGGAGGACCGGAAAACAAAAAAGTGAGGTTAGGTGTGAGAGAGATCAATGAAAACGTTTCTTTGAACCAATGAAAACGTCTCTTTAAAACAATAAAACTGCTTCTTTATTATATGCTCATTAAGTAAATCTTTATTTACAGGCAATGAAATGTTCACTTTGAAATTCAAATGTCCTATAGCATTGAAATCAAAGAGATATTTCGTTGAAATCAATGAAAAAAAAATCAATCGACTAATTTCTTTGGCGCCAATGAAATCTTTTCTCTCGCTGTATCAATCACAATCGTGATATAAAATTAATGTACTTTTGTGGTAACGTTAAAGCAAATTATTATCATTAAAGTAAATCGTTAAATTTTTCGTATACCATACATTGATTTTACATCGCACTTGTATATTAAATTTAGTATAACAGTCTATGCATTAAAAACTTCCAGTGCTCGTACATTAAATTTCAAGTAGATTTTTTTTTGCAGTGTAACATTTGGCGCTACGGGTGCACAGATGAAAATGTATATCTACTATCATATTTGATAAAATGCATGATGACATTTGATGACGCGGAAAACATTAGTCTCGGGCTTGGAGAAAGTTGACAAGTGTGACTGTAACCGGGAGCAAAGTAATTTCACAAAAAAACATGTTGCAATCGAAGCGACCATCATATCGCGCAAACCAACGGCCAACGATCGAGAGAGTCGATGAATGAGATATTGGGCAAGCCAATCGGTATGCCGAGATACTCGCGAATCGACGAAGTTTTAATATTTCGTAAAACGTCCGATCGATCGTTAAACTTATTAGAAAAATATTTATTTATAGCCAATACAACATGTCTCAAGATTTTTTCACATGACATTACCGATAGAAATCTGCGTGCTATGGTAAGACCTCTGCAGTACTTTCTCTTCTAAGTCTACCTGAGAACTTGAAAATTTACTTTACCGATAATATTTACCCAAAGTTTTTAAGCCAAGTCACGAATTATCCAAGTTCTGGATAAAAATGAAAGTATTTCGTATAAGCTTCCATTACAGGTAAAGATAATGTGACATTCAAGAGAAATGTAAAATTACAATATTTTCTACTGAATCTTATGAAAAACAAGAAACTTAATATAAAAATTTGTAATTTTATTACACTTGTGTATTAAATTTAATATAATCAGCTGATGAATAAAATTTTTGGTAATGTAAATTCGCAAACATTTTAAAGAGTGTACGAGTGATGTGAAAAATGTGAAAGATCAACATTTGTGAAAGCTCATGGCATCCTCATAATATTGGTGGAAGAATGCTGCAACGAAAATTTTGCTAGTATTATCATAATCTATAAACCTGCATCGAGATTTGTAAATGCGATTGCAAAAATAAAGTCCAAAAGAGTTTCGACTAATTATTAGAACTTAAATGATAATTGCAGCAAAATTTTTGTTTAAAAGTGAAAATGGTTCGATATTAAAGGGAAAGTACAAGAATTGAAAAGTTGACCTTGCGAATATTGATAATTACATCGCAATTTTTTACCCCTGAGCTTCGTTACCCATATGTACACCGAGAGGAAAATATATTTAAGACATCTGAAATAGTTTGGTAAAAAAAACCCAGACAACATAGTAAATGGGATAAATCTTGGAAGTTTGGAAATGTTTACTTATACCGTGAATCGAAATGTTATAGGAAGTTATGACGGCAAACGTTGAACGATCAACGCTACACGGGATCTGTATACCTTTCGTAAATCTTATGTCGTACTAAACTACAGACATTTCGCAGGCTGTCAATAGATTTTGCGTTATTTTTCGTAACGTGAATTGCTTTGACCTGCACTGTTAAAATGCAAGAAAATGTAATATACAAAACGATATGACATTTATGAAACGGGTTTATGAATTTCATATTAATATACTTTTATTGTACATTTTCACAATTGTGTGAAAATTCTCCGATACAAGTATTTGAAAATTACAATACATGAGTATTGTAATCTTCATTTTAATATACAAATATTGTATTTGTCAATGACGAATGCATTTGAACATTAATATACGGTATATGCATTCGAGCTTTATATACGGTATATTGATTTTCAAAAACAAATGTTTTACACTGTTAAAAGTGCAGGTGAATTTAATATACCAAACGATGTGAGATTTACGAAACGGGTATATGAATTCCATATTAATATACTTTTATAATAAGCTTAAGAACAGCATAAGAATTCTCCGGTAGTGGTATTTGAAAATTACTAAGAATTAGTATTTGTCAATGACGAATGCATCTGTAAAATTAATATAACGGTATATGCATCCGAGCTTTATATACTGTATATTAATTTGAAAATAAACATTTTTTACAGTGTGTATGCGTATGAAGATTATTCCGAAGATTTGTGGGCGCAAAATATAGAGAAGTATGAGATGCGTTGTATAGCGTTTTACAGCAGTGTAAATAGTACAGCGGGCGACGCTTAGTAAATCTTTGTATGTGTCTGGAAAAAGTGCGATTTTTCCACTTTGGATCCCGATTACTTTACGAATCTGGGAATGAGTACTATATATTCCACTCGGTGTAAACCAAGTAACTCGTTCTACACCGTGTATTTTTATTTTTTTAAATATAACATATTGCTTCCTTAATCTCCGACTTTCACATAGCCACTTTTACGAGGAAGTATGAGGAACTTTGGCTTCCTCGATGTGGAAGTCTTGTGAAAGGTAGAAAATGAGAAAGCACTGAGCAACGCTCGACTGTGCACCCTTGTTTTAAATATTAACTTTTATAACTTTGACCATTGATCCGGTCGAAACTTATTATCAAGCAGAGCTGGGAAAAATACTCGAAAATACTGAAAATATAAAATAACTTTTGTTCTTAATAAAATACATTCCCTGTAAAAAATATCTGGAAAATTCATATACTGTACAGTAATTTAATGTATTGTAGTTTTACTGAACCCGTGTAGGAAATTCAATTTAATATACGACAGAAAATGAAAATTTAATGGATGTATGGTAAAATTAAATTTAACTTATATTAAAAAGACGACTTTTGTAAGAAATTTAGGAAACTGTACATTAATTTTAGTATACTGTGTATCAATTAATACGACTTTCGTAACGAATTTATCAGAATTGTACATTAATTTTACGTTATACCCGTGGAGTCAATTTTTTATACCCGTTTATGAAAAAGAACTTCCTGCACTGTGTGATAATTTTACCTTGAATATTTTTAACAGTGTTGATAAGTACTTCGTTTAAGTACTTTTTAAAACACTTCGTAAAAATTAATGGTATGCTATGGCCGATGAATAGGCTCTGGCAGAATCAATTTAATGTGGTATAAGATGTACCATTTATTTTTCTTTGGCTACTTAAACCGAATACATATTCAAACATCTGCGAAGAATGTCGTTTCCGCATTTGTTTTTTCGATGAGTCGCTTTTCTTCGGTGTTTTTTCAAGAGGTGTTCCCGACTTCAAGAAACCTTTCAGCAGCACGGCTCTCTCAAAATTAATGTCTGAAAGTTAGTAAATGTTAGTTAATATGTTTATTAGCTTTTAGGTATCATGCGCTTCGCGCTACAGTTTCGCTTAGTTTTATCTTAATCTATCTTAATTCTACGTTACATTATATTTTATTTATTTATTTATGTATTTATTCTTCAGTGAACGGGACAAGTCCCTTGAAAACCATGACAAAGATGGCACATTAGATATTATTACATATAATAACGCATAAAACAATATTGCATAAAGGACAGATTCACAAACTTAAGAATTACTAAGAGGGCTCTCTAAGTGTAATATATCGATTCAGAGAATTCATAAAAACCGGAAGTGGGGAAATAAAAAAATCAATGAACGGTGAAGCAGCATTACCATCCCGAAAGATTCGCGTTAATGGCTAGTTGTAACCATAATTGATACGATGATAATGTGTATAAAAAATGGCATGGTTACGGCCATTCCGCATCGGGACAGAGACGGCGATGGAACTGAGGAGCTCAGGGCAAATGACCGTGCCTTGGATTATCCTATATAACAAAACTAAGTTAGCCTTCCGTCTACGCACTGTTAGTCTACACATTGGCAGGTCCACTCTTATATACTCACTGATCGCTCTATCCGTTACCCTAAACTTATACAATAAGAAACGTACAATTTTTTGCTGAACACGCTCGATAGCATTGACGTATACCATATAAGAGGGAGACCACACGACAGACACATACTCTAAAATACACGGAAAAAAAAGATTAGTTGACGTAACCAAGAAATGAGTTGACACAACCAATCAATTATTCTATTTCCCTAGTAACTCAAATGGTAATACCGAGGATTCGAATGGTAGTCCCAACTATTCGAGTGGTAGTCCCAATGATTGGATTAGTTAACCTAACTAATCCAATCGAGAACTAATCGTGAATAGTTGAGGTTACTATCCGATAAACCGATATGTTCGAGGCAACTAATTTTTTAGACATTGTGTACAGCAAATCGAAAACGTAGTTGCCACAACCAAACATTTCTTTCCGTGTAGGGCGAACTAATGCACAATACAATACTTTATGTGCCCTCACACCGAGAGAAAAGATTTCATTAACGCCAAAGAAATGGGTGGATTGGTTTTTTTTCATTGATTTCAACGAAATATTTCTTTGATTTCAATGAAGTAGTGCATTTGAATTTCAAAGAGAACATTTCATTGGCTGTAAATAATAGGAGTGTGCGGGTACCCGATGCATTCGGGTACTCGTTGTTCGAGTCGGGTCGGGTACTCGTCGGGTCGGGTTTCTTTTATTGTCCGGCACAATCGGATACCCGACGCAGTTCCGGGTACTCGAAAAAATCGGGTACCCGTCACAGTCCCGGGTACTCGTAATAATCGGGTACCCGACATAGTCCCGGGTACTCGATATAATCGGGTGGGTGTGTATATGTTTGTTCCAAGCACAGAAAATTCATTCGTCCATAACTCGCCAACGACACGAGGGGCCGAGCTTAAATTTATCACGCGAATAGAACAGTAATTCCTCTTTAATTGGTGTTTTTTTTTAAATAAGATGTATCCACAACTACAGATTTTGTAGAATTTTTAATTTTCGGAAAAAATTGCGTGATCGCTCTAACTTTCGTAAAAATTTGATGATTTAGCTAAATAGTTCTTCATAACTGAAGACACGTTCAATATTATTTTATATTGAATGTCGACGACATCGGTGAAACGTATTGGATTTATGAGATTTTGAAAATTTAAAAAAATTAATGTTTTTCCGATAACTTTCGTAAAACTCGAGCTGACGGTATATAATTTGATATCCAAACGCATTGCTATTTGCTGGTGTTTAATACCAAATTTCGTCAGAATCGGTGCAATACCTTCCACATACCAATACCAGAACTTTGCACATTGCTTCCTCGTTAAATGTAAACTTTTGCAAAGCTTCCTCTATGAGGAAGCCATTATTGAATAATAATCTTGCTCATAGTAGGTTTCCAAAAGATTAAATCTCATGAGGAAGCTATATGTGCAAGGTTCTACTTTATATCCTTCTTTATTTTTCCCTCAAGCAGAGATATTTCAGAAATAAGTCATATCAAAGATTTTTAAATTCAACTATACAAAAACGAAAATGTACGTGTTATTAAGAGCTACGAAAATAATGTTTACTCAGAATTAATGAATTAATTCAAATCTACATTTTACTGCAAAAACACTACAATTTTCGTTTTGCAAATATTACGGTATATTTTCGCTGATTTCCTTTTTAAAAAAATTAGAATCAACTTTATAATAGGTTTTGAAATTGTTCGCAAGTGAATAAAACGTCGATTAATTCAAATATGATTTCTTTGCCTGTTTTTTTTATGTCTTCCACTTATTTTTAAGTATGAAAAAGGTTTTTTACTTGTCTGGTTAAATAATACAAATATATTTTTTAAGTATATCATATTCTTTTTCTTTTCTAGTAGCCAAAAAATTCGATTACCGGGAAGTACTCGGATACCCGAACAGTTCGAGTACCCGAAAAATTCGAGTACTCGACCCGAAAAAATTTCAATTACCCGACTCGACCCGATTTCTAAAAAAGATCTAACCGCACACCCCTAGTAAATAAAGATTCATTTAGTGAGCATATAATAAAGAAAGAGTTTCATTGTTTTAAGGAGACGGTTTTATTGGTTCAAAGAAACGGTTTCATTGATCTCTCTCTCGCATCTAACCTCACTTTTTAGTTTTCCGGTTCTCTCGAACGAACGGCTTCAAGTTTCGAGGAGCCAGAAGCTTAGCCTATTTCTGACGTACTTCCTTACATACTCACAAAATTTGAGCTTTGTCTGCCGCGTACTTCAGGAAAAAAGAGGTTTCGAAATTTTGAGCTGGTAAGAAGAAGGTTTCATTGAATCAGAGACGATATCTTTGAAATCAATGAAAAAGGTTCATTGGTTTAAAGAAATGGTTCTTCGAATCAATGTCACTACTTTTCATTGAGCTTGAGATCATTCAGAAAAAAGATGGTATTGAAATTCAAGTATTTCATTTCATTGGCAAAGATTTCCGTGAATCAATGAAACTTTTTCTCTTGGTGCATACTTCGGAAACCTATCGTATTACGCCTAATGAACCCTAAAGCACGCATCGTCCGTCCGCAGATGTATGAAACATGGTGGGCAAACCAAAGCGAGGAGGTTAAGTATACACCAAGATCCTTAATTAAAGTATGACGAACAAGCACTGCCTTACCCAAACTGTAAGCATGAACATACGGACAAGTGATGCGAAAGAAGGAAACAACTAGGTACTTTGGGACACGGAAATAAGCGATTAGCCGTGCACCAGCTAACCAGTCTATCGAGATCACTCTGTAATAAAAGAGCATCGTCCGGACTGTGAATAGTCTTAAAAACCTTCAGATCATCCGCACAAAGAAGGAACCGCGAGTGCTTGAACCAATGCCTGATGTCATTCATAAAAATAATGAAGAGCAACGGATCGAGATGGGACCCTTGCGGGACTCCGGAATGGACCAGAAATGGCTCAGACTGAGAACTTCTAACTTTAACAATATGCCTCCTACCAATGAGAAATGAGGCAATCCACTGCAACAACGCTCCCTGAACACCCAAAGAGCTTAGCGAGAAGTGCAGGATGGGGTACAATGTCGAAGGCTTTAGAAAAATCGCTGTAAACACTGTCAACCTGCACATTCTGCACATTGATCCCGCTCCATGTCTATTTCACTCATCATGACGCTTTTTCTACATTCACACACATACACCGGTTAACAATTTTTATTTACACCTAATTTCTCATTCGCATTATCTTATATCATCTATACACCTTCTTTCCTCGATTTCGTTACATATTTTGCTAGGGATCCTTTCATTTTTGGTATCGATCTTATATTTTTTATTTCCGATGAAAGGACATATGCGTTTGCGATACTCGCCAATGAAAATAGTCGAAGACTCGCGGTAAAGAGGTCAGCGGCCTGTTGTACTTCAAAAACGTTGATTGGATGGCGATTGGATAGCCGAACTTATTTAGACTTATAAAAACTTACTTCACCGAAATCAAGCTCAACGTACGTACAGCACAAGATGTTTAATCGGGGCGACGACAGCACGCACTGTCGAAAAATTGAAAAAACTCGATGACTTCGGTGCGTGAGCAGAGGTCAGGCACTATTTATGTTTACATTGCTTTTACTTATATACGTCACTTTAGACTCGGGAGTGCTGTCGTGGAATGCCTTGAACAGAAGGCGGAAAGTATATTGAAAACATTATATACTCTACCAAGCACTTCGGCTTCAGCTAATCGTACGATCATTCTCAAAAAATAAAAGTGTTTAGTATTATGTCAAAGATATATTGAGTTGTAATAATGAAATCCAGTTTTTAATGGCGATGGTAATTTTTAGTCAACAACTGAACAAAATATTTCTTTCGTCACCTACAACCGTCGGGTTTGGTTAACTCGAACCAAATTTTTTTAATGTTACTAAATCTTTTTCTCGGCGTAACGCTATCTTTATTGTATTTTACCTTGCAGTAGTTTAGCCGTGAATAACGTGCATCTCGAAGCGAGCATATACGTACGAGTGTATTAATTCTCATCGATGTATTTAATCCTGCTCGTTGATTTTTAAGTCGTCCTTGTCTTCATTCCTTCCTTTTGTATTACAAACCTGCATTTGCGCAGTGCAAACCCATGTACAATATATAGTATGTTGGTATTCGTGTGAGAGATCACAAAAGTGATAGTTATAGATCGTCGGTCATATAGTGTCCTAACGCCGTATAATTTGCATCCTGCAGAATTAATCTATGTGTATATGGTACGTATAGATAGAAACTCGTATCTCTGGTAAATACAACGAGTGCAATGCCGACAATGACGATGTGACCGCGAGGTCACCATAGCGATTTTCAATGGTCGACTGACTTCCTTGTCGTAGAAAATTAAAAAAAAACAAAGGAAAGGAAATAAAATAGCAGAATAAATCACGTTACCGCACGACGCACGTGTGGTGTCAGCTATATATGGGCGATTCCAAGCTAACTCAACGAACGCCCGATCGTTGATAGTTTTAATTGGAATTATTTTTATACTTCACTAGTTTCACTAGTCACTTAAAAAACAGCTAAGAATGAATTAACGACATTTTTAATACCTCGTCGCTGGATCCTGTCCATGTTGAAATTGAAAATAAAAAAACTCCGTAACAAAAAAAAAATGATATCTAAAAAATTTCGATTGTTTTTTTTTAGTCCCAGCAACAAACAATCAGAGTAGTATAATGGGAAAAAGGCATTCGTGTATCGACTAATAAGAGGATTTAGTACTGTTAAATAGAATAGTTTTTTCTTGCACATTTTAATGCATACTGAAACTATATGTTCAATTGAAATCGTCGAAAAAAAGAAACCTCATAGGATACCACTTTAATTTTTTGTTTTTATGATTTTTAAAAATTCAGAATTTTGGAATTAAAAATAATTGGATCATTTTTAAAATAACTTTAACATTGACCGAACCCGACGGCACCGTATTAAAAAATATTTATTATTTCTAGGCTATTTTTGGAGTGGTACAAGCCAATGAAATAGGAATATGTTCTATTAAAAATGTAAAGGGTCAGAGACATTCATCGAGTTGGCTTGGAATTCCCCATATACGTATTGTTTTTCTTTTCTCCCGCGGCAGTAAGATTACAAGATGCCGTCGTAGCTACACACCTTCGTATTCATTTATTTCTTATACGAAAAATTAAAAAGAATACCGCCAACTACGATGTTTTTCAATTAAAATACAGCACAGCCGTTACCATTTTTTCTCTATTCTTTGGCAGGGGGACTCTGAGATTAACACTCGCTGATTAGATCATTGCTATTGTTCTTGATTGAACAAAGAATAATTTACCGAGATGTTGAACATATTCTTAGTGATCTTCGCTTACTCACTAATGAGGCTCACTAATACTCTAACAATTTTTTCGTGCCAACTCGAGTTCAAGTATCACCCACTTATAATCATTATCAATTTTGGAATTTGGATTCCAATTAAAGTGCCAATCAAACGACTTAATGGTCGGTATTTAAAAAAAAGAAAATTCCCTTATAGCCAAAAATAGGGAAAATATATGTCACTAAAGTTCGCGCAAAAAAACGATCTCACCTGTCAATCGAATATTTCTTCGAGAATATTTAGCGATATTTATCGAGTTGAAACGGGCTCACAAGTATGTGTTTAAAAAAGTTAAGCGTCTTCGAATATTGTTCTTCATATTATATTTATAAATAATATAATTTTTATTACTAAAATATATATGGGGCATTCCATCCCGATTCGACCTGGGTCTGACCCTCGACCTCCCCGATTTGACTCGTAATTTTTTGTAGGACTCGCTAGATCCTCAAATGCGCCAGATTTTTATTTTTTACTTTTTCTATGCAAATTTTTTTTAAATATTTTTTAAAAATAACATCGAATGCCATAATTTGAAAATTTAAAAAATACTTTGTTGGATAGCAACATTTTCTAGCTTAGAGCCAAAGTGGGGAACATTTTTCGTCATATAGTTTTGAGCTTTTTTGACTTAAAAAATTATAAAAAAAGAAAAAAAAAAACAATCTACTATGGACGACTTGTCAAACATTTCTGTATGATGACTTGTATAATGTTAGAATAGTCTCCGTTCAGGAAAATTTGAAACATTCCTAAAAATCTGAAAAAATTCTGAAAAATCCGGGTTTACATGAATAAACGTTTGACCAGTCGCCTGTAGTAGATTAATTTTTTTTCTATTTTTTTTTTAAATTTTTACAATAAAAAAAAGCTTAAAAACTATGAGAAGAAAAATCTTGCCCACTTGGCTATGAGCAGAAAATTTTGATATTCAACAATGTATTTTTCAGAATTTTTTCAGATTTTCAAATTATGGCATTCGATGTGTCGCTTTAAAAAAAATATTTAAAAAAATTTTGCATAGAAAAAATAAAAATCGGACGCATTTGAGGGTCTAACGAATCGTACAAAAAATTACGAGCCAAATCGGGGGGTCGAGGGTCAGAGTCAGGTCGAATCGGAATGGAACGCCCCATATTCAAAAGCATATTAGAATTTCATATTAGAATTTCGGTATTTTGTGGGAGAGCCCATATATGTTAACACTGTCGAATATATTCGTACGCCAAAATAAATAAATCTGTGCCTTGGGTACAAGGAATGAAGTTTTTCGTGGGCTGTAATTAATTGAGACAAGCGAAAAACACATTGCGTCGTTCGAATCTCAAAGGAGTAAAAGCACAATGTAATCTTCGTGGCGGTAAGTCGCGAGGGAAGTAAAAATCAGACGAATACATAGACGAAGCAGGCGAGTAACTAGTTGGTGCCGGTAGTACCGCTGCCGCCGATCTATCCTTCCTTTTTTTCTCACGTAACAACTCCGTGTGTACCTCGTGTCCTGTTCACCCATTTCCGAAGGACCTTAGCCAACCATGACTGAAGCACAGTTCGCGAGGCGTATGGAATACGCAATGCGCTGCACTTAGTCGCAGTTGCTCACATACCGACGTACATATATTCACTACGAAATACCTCAAAAGTATTCTCAATTCTATGACAATTTTTCATCAGCAACGATTGGCTATAATTTCAAAAAAAAAAAAGAAAAAGGAATTCACTAAGTTAATGATGATTTTCTGTAGATTTTGCACATATTCGTGATAATGCTGCTAAATTTTCAACCTAATAAAAAGCGCTTCAGTTTTTTTAAGATCGATATTTGTGATATTAAAAAATTAATAATATTGTATATAAAATCTGCTTATCGCTTTGTTATTTCTGTCGTTAAGCTTTGCAATATTTATTTTTATTGATAATAGTTACTTAATGGGTTGAGAAAATAACCTGAAAAAATGCAGTTAAAGTAGTATTTAACTGATACTAAAACCTGGAGAATTTTACTTAAATATTTTCAAGTGTAGGCGGGAAATTGGGAGCGTTAACAGATACTTTTGTATAGGCTCAGAAAATACGGAAAACCGAGCACCTTCGAGAACAAATAATTGCTATTCGGCTGAGGAAAATTCATCGCACTCGTCTGGGGCTGTATATAATGTACACTGAACCTTATACTTTGCGTACCGTGGTTCCAGTAAAATGACAACGTTCGCGTAAGGGGAGCCGGATACGATAACTCCTTATCGTTGGGAGACAAACTAGAGCCCGCACACAGAGCCTCAACGTGGCTGTACGTTATTTTCGTTCATGCCAATCCTTATCACGCGCACACCCGTTATACCTGGCGACGTGTGAGATATGATATTTTACTAGCGAGAATTTCTGCCATGTTCGACGTATTATGCTTCCTCATAGACGGAACTTAGTTTTTGTGCGAAATTTTTTTTCAAGATTTTTATGTTAGTACACTCAAAAATGATCTAAAACATCGAGAAAAGTGGTTTAGAAAAAACGAATGGCTGGATGTGTGTGTGTGTGTGTGTGTGTGTGTGTGTGTGTGTGTGTGTGTGTGTGTGTGTGTGTGTGTGTGTGTGTGTGTGTGTGTGTGTGTGTGTGTGTGTGTGTGTGTGTGTGTGTGTGTGTGTGTGTGTGTGTGTGTGTGTGTGTGTGTGTGTGTGTGTGTGTGTGTGTGTGTGTGTGTGTGTGTGTGTGTGTGTGTGTGTGTGTGTGTGTGTGTGTGTGTGTGTGTGTGTGTGTGTGTGTGTGTGTGTGTGTGTGTGTGTGTGTGTGTGTGTGTGTGTGTGTGTGTGTGTGTGTGTGTGTGTGTGTGTGTGTGTGTGTGTGTGTGTGTGTGTGTGTGTGTGTGTGTGTGTGTGTGTGTGTGTGTGTGTGTGTGTGTGTGTGTGTGTGTGTGTGTGTGTGTGTGTGTGTGTGTGTGTGTGTGTGTGTGTGTGTGTGTGTGTGTGTGTGTGTGTGTGTGTGTGTGTGTGTGTGTGTGTGTGTGTGTGTGTGTGTGTGTGTGTGTGTGTGTGTGTGTGTGTGTGTGTGTGTGTGTGTGTGTGTGTGTGTGTGTGTGTGTGTGTGTGTGTGTGTGTGTGTGTGTGTGTGTGTGTGTGTGTGTGTGTGTGTGTGTGTG
>OZ019970.1:1848556-1876056 GCA_963970395.1 Ephialtes manifestator
GTGTGTGTGTGTGTGTGTGTGTGTGTGTGTGTGTGTGTGTGTGTGTGTGTGTGTGTGTGTGTGTGTGTGTGTGTGTGTGTGTGTGTGTGTGTGTGTGTGTGTGTGTGTGTGTGTGTGTGTGTGTGTGTGTGTGTGTGTGTGTGTGTGTGTGTGGGGCCGTCACTCAATATTCAAACTTACATATCTCAAGAACTGCTTTAACAATCAGACTGAAATTTAGCAAATGTGAAGCATGAGTCGACGCCTTTGTTTGTGGTAATTTTCAAAAAAAATTCAAAAATATATTCAAATTTTATTTGACTTTACAATTTTCGAAAAATGTCTGTACGCTCTCTTGCATTCACAAATTTTTAGCTATTGACCTAAATAAATTTTCATGAATAAATCTATGTTAAAGGAGGATCGGTATTGAATTTGGAATGAAACTGTAAAAAAGTTCGATTTTTGTAGGATATTGAATTTTAAAAAAATATTCGTTTTGAGGCTGAAGGACCTCGGTCGATGGCCAATTGGCAACATTTGTATGTATATAATGTACAATGTTCATAGAAGAAAAAAAAGGGGGAAAAAAATGTAAATAATTATAATATGTATAATAATTATATTGTCAATAAAACACGTTTACTACTACTACTATTCTTTTTGCTCTAAATCACGTCAAATCTCACCAAATCAACTTTAATTTTCTATAGATGAAGAATAACGTTCACCCCTGCTACTTACCAAATTTGGTCGTGATCGGTACACAGGTTTGGATTTCGCGTGATTTTGAATTTTTCAAGAATTGTATAGATAACGAAAAAAGTTGCAGAGTACAACTTTGCATATTGTTTCCTCATTTATTTTCATCTTTTACAAAGCTTCCTCTATGAGCAAGCAGAAATGAATAAATAAGCTTACTCATTTGGCTTTGTGGAAAATGAAAATTAATGTGAAAAGGAATGAGCAAATTTCTACTTTGCAACTTTTTTATCGATAGAAGTAAGCAAACTTAATCCCTTCAGGCTCTAATATAACATATGCAAAATTTTATTTTTCTTGTCGAAGATTAAAAACGCGAAGCTCGACGCGGCAACTGCGATCAACTTTAATTCCTCTTCATTTTTCAATGGCGTTCGCGATGAGTGTTCGCAACACCATAACCATTTTAATGGCTCGTACGTACGCCTATCGATCATAGATCAGAAGTGATGGAATATTCCACAGAGCTCGCGATTGTCAACACAAGACGAGAGTCGAGACCTTCCTCCCCTCTCGCCCTTCCCCCCGAGCGACCTTGGTCGATCGCGAGTGTACATCGTGTCTAGAGAAAGAGATGAAATATTTGTACGAAACTCGCGTGCCCATCGACACGTTTCCGAATACGCTACGATGAAACTTTAAGGTTCTTGTGGGGTTACACCGAAATATTACTATCGACGTGGGATTTTCCAAGAATATATATTACTTGCTTCCTGTCAAATTTTAGTACGATAAGCAGCACTGTTCTTTAGGAAAAAAATCGTAAACTTGACATGTTCAATGCACTAGTTCAATGCACGTTTATCAGCGAGAAAGATCTGCAACTTCTGCCGTATTCAAATTATATATTTATTTATTTATTTGTCAGTGGACGGGTTAAGCCCGTGAAAATATAATATATTGATGACGCACGAATCGGCCAAAGTGTATACAAATACACACATACACCGAGAGAAAAATATAGTACTCATTCCCAGATTCGTATAGTGATCCAAAGATTTACTGGGCGTCGCCCGCTGTACTATTTAGGCTGCTGTACAACGCTATAAAACGCATCTCATATTTCTCTATATTTTGCGCCCACAAATCTTCGGAATGATCTTCATACGCATACAGGTTAAAGCAATTCACGTTACGAAAAATAACGCAAAGTCTATTGACAGCCTGCAAAACGTCTGTAGTTTCGTACGACATGAGAGATTTACGAAAGATATACAGCTCCCGTGTAGCGTCGATCGTTCAACGTTCGCCGTAATAACCACAAAGTTGCCCGAAAATGCCTAGACGTTTCGCGAGCGACCCTCCGCGTGCATCGCGTTTCTATTCACGGTATAAGTAAACATTTCCAAACTTCCAAGATTGATCCCATTTACTATGTTGTCTCGGTTTTTTTACCAAACTATTTTTGATGTCTTAACTATATTTTTCTCTCGGTGTAGTTACATAAATCGTAGATACAAATATCACACTAAAGCAAAACAAAATTCATGCAATCACACAGAATCAATTAATACACTATACTCATTAACCGAGCGCAGAAAAACGGAAACAGGATTGTGGAAGAAGAAAATGCTACTGGAGTTCTCAAAGTCATACGCACAGGTCAAATAAATATTTATGTGAGTTTATTATTAATTCATTTAGAAGTATAATTAACCAGAAACCATGATATGTGAGGACGAAAGATCGAAATAAAGCGTTGCCTCCCCACTTTCCGCCTCGTAGTCCCATAATAACCTTAAACTCCATATCGCTTGCGGGATTTCGAGCGAATTGGTCAAATGAGCGTGATGGAACAATTTCGGTGAAAGCCTGCTGTCCTTCTGGGCATAGTCTGCATCGAAATAAAAAGAATTTAGAGTGCGTCCGTTTCTTAAATTAACATCAATTATTGGCTGATTATTTTTCGAAAACCTGAGCTTTTTTGTAGCCCTTTGTGAAGTAGTCCGACGGAAAATATATATTTCCTCTATAATGAATTCTCATATAGAAAATGTCCGTGATTAATTAAACCGTGAAATGATTGATACAACGACAAGAATTCACCCCTTAACTTTTTAAAACTAATTTCTGACAATAATTAACGAGTTTTTTTTCATTTCGGAAACGATAAATGTATGGCTCAAATGGTTAATTTTGCAATTCCATATTCAAGTCCATATCCAACATTCCTATTGCGACGACTATTTTCAGAAAAAAAAAAAGAAAATTATTTTTAACAGGATCTACAGGAAAAGGAGGAGACGGGGCATCGAATATTCAATCAATTTAAAAAAATCCCTCATATCCAGAATCATATACCGTCGTTTAGACGATTTTTTCAGTTAATATATTTGATTCCTACACAGCTGTATATTTTGTTGTTGCGATTCTTCAAACACTTATGTACATTCTGTATAATTTAACGTGAAATGAAAGGTTGTGCGCAAATAAAATTAATGTGATTATTTCAGCGAAAAGAAATATTTGTTGGACAACTTAAATATTGGACGCCGATATCCTGTTGATTTTTCTGTAGTTTTCGTACGTATGCTTGTAGAAAATTAAGATCAGAATAAAAAAGTGAGTTTAAAAGTAATATGGCCATTGAAGAAAAAAACACTGCAATAAAAATAAATATATAAGCTCTATGATATTAAAATCTCCAACAAACAACCATTTTCTTATACCTACATTCTGTATGTCCGACTAACCAATTGATATGAATAAATAAAATATAATGCATCTAAAAAAAAATCGGTTATAGAATCTGCAAAAAATATACATATACATTTTCAGGAAATACGATAACACAGCCAATTATGAGCGATCTCAGAGGTGGTTCGAAAAAAATCGCTAAATTTATGGAGAAACATCTTTATCTTTCTAAGTAATCTAGGAAATATAATTTTCCTTTCTATATGCTGAAATACATTTCACTCTCTGCCCAAAGTACAAAAGCTTCGTCACGTTTCACAATAATCTCATCCGTCTATCAACGTCAGAGGTATGTGAAAGGGTCGCGATTCAGAGGACGCTTTAGACGCAGTAGTCGATGGACCGATTTTACAGATAAATTATCCGAATGATTTAGCCGCGTCACGACCAAAATTGTCTCTTTACGTACCCGGTACATTTTCGGATTCTATTAATAATAATGATATTAATAACAATAATTATTATTTGTCTTTAAATAAATATAAAAATACCTGACCGTCCCTGCAGAGCTCCGACTCACCTACAGGACGAGCGGGCTATTAATTATTATTGTTATTGTTAATTAATATAATAGGCATTTTTATATTTATTTAAAAAAAATATGTATTAATAATAATACTATAATTATCCAAGTGTTGATTAAAAATAGCACTGTGATACTCCTACGTTGAAAAGAGTGGCGTTCGAATGCCGAGAGTCATGGGAGTCGACTGACCGACTCGCCATTCGAACGTCTCGCGCTACCCGTTATACGGGCGAGTCGCACAAGCGCACTCAACGATTCTACGAGGTATTTTACAGGGTTCTCTGTGCAGTTCGCTTCAGTAAAGACACTATAATCTATTAAATATCAACAGATACGAATTAATTCAAAGATACAGTATTCGGCGTACGTGCCTCCAAGAGTCGACGTCATCTACAAAAGTTAATTAATGACCGCTCTCGCATGGCGCAAAGAATTCGGTACACAGCATGGGCGCGGACGCGCAACAGGTCCGTGGACTTGGCAACGTCGCCCTCGGTTAAAATGTAAACAACCGAGCGTGGTACAGTCACGCTAGAGAGGAGGGGCAATTGAAGAGAGGTGTGCTGCCTGTACATTTCACTCCAAAAGTTTCCTTCTCACGTGCATAACAAATCGTGTAATGAATAACGTCGCCTTCGATATGCGAGTATTGCGTATATTAAATATTTACATACATTGAAGCAAACATACAACGGCTATTGTTAGTGAATTTAATTTGGCGTGCGTCGAAATTAGAGAGAAACAAAAAAAGAGATTTCTAGAAAGGTCCATTCACGACTACCTCCCATCTCGTGAAAAACTTTGTAGATTGCTTCTTGTTGTCCAAAATTGATTTCTCGTTAAAAAGAACATTGATATTAAACACATTTTTGAATCGTTATAGCAAAAAAAAGGATGCAAAGTAAAGCATTGCACAATGCCTCCCCATTATTTATTTTCACATTCTGTAAAGCTTCTTCAGAAGTTTTGTATAAAATAAAAATAAACAATGCGCAATGTGGAACGTTCTATCTTGCATTATTGTTTTAAATAAATTTAAAAAACTGGATACTCAAATTTTTATAAATTCCGAATCCTTCTGCCAAATTAAACAAAAATTCAAGACTCCTTAAAATTCGAACCGCTTTGTTGATTTAAACCAAATTGGATACCAAATAACATTGAGTGTACCTGCACTTATGGACTAATGTCTTAGCAAAATAGCCAAAATTTTACGAAATTTCGAAAAAATGTGTGTGCGTATTCGTTGTTAGCACGATATCTGTCGTTATTTTTTATGTACTTTTTTGAAATTTGGTACTCAAGTGGGCTATCATATAACAACGTTTGGGATTGTATTTGACGCGACTCTGTTGAAATGGCCAAATTTTAAGGCACTTTGAAAATTTCGAAAAACCTCATTTTACGCTATAACTTTCATAAATTACAGGGTATCAAGCTGAAATGTTGTACGCAAATTGTCTAAAATAAAATCATGGTCGTTGTCAAATCTGTCAAAAATCGATAAAGTCGTTCTAATTTTATAGCAATTTCAATTTTTTCTTAAATATTTGTAAATACTTCGACTCGTGTAAGTCCTGAGATATCTGGCTGCAATTTTCCACACTGGAAGTTGCTCGGGTCTTGCAGACTCAGTGTGTACACTTAGGTGTTAAAAAATATGTATATTCTCCCAGAATTACATGTTCTTAATATTTTGGTCCAAACTATTGTAGCAGAAATTCCCCGAGTGAAATATTGTTTTTGTTGAATGTCACGAGATGTAGTTGAGTCCAGTCTATGGAGAAAATAAGAGCCAAAATAGAAGACTGTGAGTATCGTGTGGACAATTACCAAGCAATTTTGTTACCGGACTGGTGGGCGTGTTTTGACGGAGCGATTTTTTCTGCCGGAACGATAAATATCGTCCGTGCTAGGGTTTACTGCGACGCGACTCTTACCGTTGCTTCTGCTCTCGGGGGACTTGGCAATAAAGCTCAGTTCCCATAAAACTAATCAGTACAGTTCGACGGATATATAATTAAAAATGTCTTACCTTTTTGTTATGTTTTTGCTTCAACAAAATGAAAATAATTTGTGATTTGATATTAGGATACCTTAAATTGACTCTAACGTTCGGAGGAATAATTTAGAAAATGAATCCGGATTTCCAACAAAATCGATCGAGTAGTTAAACATAAAAGTGCGGTGCGAGGACACAACGTGTCACGGAAAAGATTTAATACGTATTCAAAGGTTCGGCAAAAGGAATGTCAGCTGCCATTATACTATATTTAATGTTTTCAATAATTCTTTGCTAAAACGTCATATGACGCGACGAACGCTGACTTCGTTGCTCACGTAAATTAAACTGAAGAAATATTGCCTAATAACTCGTGCAGCGGCCGTCACGAGCGCTAGTGTCGCCAGCTACGTTCATTACGATTCGCTCCGTGCAAGTCAGCCGCGGCGCCATCTGTTGGCTCGGAAATGCGTAAAACTTGGAGACTATGGCTATAAATGGGAGTGGAAAAGCGATAAAAAATGTGATAAAATGAAATTAAAGACGTATTTCGGGATGAACTTCACATAATTGTGTACAGCATTTTTTGTTATAATATAATCTAATGAAACACTTAAGTAAATTATAATCATTACGCATATTTGTATGATTGTTCGATGCATTTTGAGGTTACGTATGTATTTCCCGTATGAAAACTGGTAGAATATGTATTCGGTATTTACACTATTATTTTTACAATTCGATGCACAACAAGTAGAATATCCCATTTTATTAAATAATGCGATTCTCATGCATCGGTGTTTGTAAATTTGATTCTCATTTTCGCCATTCAGCGCGTGCACGTCGATTCGTTTATCCACTCCAAAGGCTTGCACGGAGTGAATAGCGCAAACTACTCAGTCGGTTAAAGAAAAATTACAATCTCGTTGGTAGGAGACTACCGATAGTAACAATAACCAGCTGAAATCATAACCTCAACTCACCCACGCGGACTTACCCAACCCTAATTAGTGGTTGGTTTTTAGTTGGTTTAAGGTTGGAAGTCAATAAATGGTTGATTCAAGGTTGAATTTAGGTTGATTTTTATTATTCCAACTGAAAAACCAACAGAAATTATTCGGTTGTTTTATGGTTGGTTTACAAAAAAACCGACCGCAAATCAACCTTTAATCTGCATTTTCCGACAGTTGGAAGATGGTTAGTTTCCACAAAACCAACCGTACATCAACCTTTAACATTCATTTCACGACAGTAAAATGACGGTTGGTTTACGAAAAACCAACCGTAAATCAACCTTCCATTTTTCTTCTATCACAGTTGGAATAAGGTTGGTACACGAAAAACTAACCGTAAATTAACCTTCCATATTTCTTCTAAAACAGTTAGAAAAGTTTGGTTCACGAAAAACCAACCATAAATCAACCTTCGATGTTGCGTCTAAAACAGTTGGAATTGGATTGGTTTACGAAAAACCAACCATAAATCAACCTTCGATTTTCCTTCTAAAACAGTTGGAATACGGTTGGTTTATGAAAAACCAAAATAAATCAACCTATCATATATGTTCTATGACAGTTGGAATAGGGTTGGTTTACGAAAAACCAACTATATATCAACCATCATAGCGTTATGTATAATGGTTGAAACATGATTAGGAGTTGATATTCCAACTGTAAATTGACCTAAAATTGTCGGGTTAGGGTTGACATAATGCACCAACCAACCGTTGGTTTTCGGTCGGTCGAGGTTGGGTGAGTCCGCGAGGGCACCGGTGGATTGGTGCGATTCATTTGGATTGGACAACAACCGTGATAGTAACTTCAGTGATGCTGTGACTAACGTGCGGCACAGCATATTATGGATGGGCGATATTCGAGAAAAAAAAATCAGTTTGGGAAAGAACTATCGATTTAAAACATCGATTTTTCTCGTTAACGATCGATGAACCGAGTAATTCAATAAAAAAATTTGGTACATAATAAATATTAAAACAATGATTACAAAATAGGTTTATTTTCTCATTGAACCTTTTTTTATATGTAGATGCTTTATTCTCAACATTTACTGTCCCATTTATTCCAAAGATGTGTACCTGAATAAAAAGTATAATTATTATTAAAACAGCAACATTTGTATCTAAAATTATAGATAGAACTTCTGCTTTCAGATACCTGTAAGTCACCCGAAATAACAACCTAAAATACAGCTACAGTATTAAAAGCACACGTTCATACAATGAACGTGTGCTTGCTTTTAATACTGTTTCGTTGCTTGCCAAGTTACTGTTTGCATAAAAAAAACTCGTAATTAAAGTTCGTAGAATTTAATATTTTAACTTCCTACTTCGATGTCGCCTAATAAAAATCGGAAATCAATTAATAAAGCAACAAAAAAATGGAATGAATCTAGTCGATTAATCGAATAAAAATGTCGGCTCTTCCGATTAATCGACAAACATCGCCCATCCCTACAGCACAGGCCACCATATATTTGCTCGCCAAAACAACTTTTTTCTTTACGTTCTTTCACTCCCTCCAAAAGCCAGCTTTGAAATCCTTCAACGTATCATACATTCTTAGTGACGTTGCGGGAAGTTGCAAAAATGAGGAAGCGACGTGCAAGGTTCTTCTTTTTTTTTTAGAACATCTAACTACGGTGATAATAACAACGCGAATATTTTCTCTCCTTTCTCTCACGACTCTCTGATGCTGTCCAGAATTTACGATCTCGTTTTTCTTTTTGGCTTTTTTTTAACTTCTCTTCTACCCGCTCTTTTTCCTCGAGTGTCGGATGTCTACCGCGAGTGATGTATAGTCCGAGCGAAGGCGCAGTACAGGGTGCAGTGCCGCTGCGCGATTGGGACTTTGTACAGCCCTGGCCTGTAGGATAAAACGCAAGAGGAATAAAGAGAAGAGAAAAAGAGGGAGAAAGAAAAGAGGCGAGAGGCAACAGGTCCTTAGGTCCCTTGAAAAATGAATCTCCGACGAGAGCTCATGGACGCTCTTGGGCCCCGCGGGTTTAACTGAGAGCCTTCGAAATCCTACTCTCCGCACAGATCTACATCCAGAAAAAAAGTCTAGTTAACGAGAATAAATTTATATATATAATTCGTCTTTATTTGTATTAACTAAAATTTCCTTCCCACACTGAGAGAATCGGTCATGATCTTGGTAACTATACAGTGATAATTATATTTTAATAGTCCAGGTGAGTATTAACGTAGTTACATTAACCCTACACCTCATGACTTATTTTTTTTGCCTTCAGACTCATGACTGGGCTCTAACACACCCCAAGTTTTTTTTTTAATCATAAAATCGGTCCTATGAAAATAAATGGGCGTTTTCATACATTAATTTCTTCGTTTCTTTATACGGAAGAGACCGGTGTAAGATTCATTCGATTTAATTAACATTTAGTTACTGAAAAATATATTTCAAGTCTAAAAGAGGGAAAAAATCAGCAAAAACCGCATTTTTCAAATAAAAAATTCTATCTATTTAACCGCTTAACCGATTTTCAAATTTTAAACGAAGTTTTGAAAACGACATTCTAGACTACCGGGAAAAATACTGTCATTATAACTAAAAATACTGTCAATAAAAAAGTCACGAAAAATTGAACTTGAACTATATTTTTTTTAGAATTTCATACAAAAAGGTTGAAAAAGTTAACAAAACGGAAAATAATCAATCTGCTGAGGCGCAGTCACTACAAAATAACAATTTATGGTCTTGACAGACGGTACGGCGGCACCTGACGCAATCTGTGTTGTTTTTATTTTTATTTATTATTTTATTTGTAAATAATATGTTTGACTATTATAATCAAATTACGTAATAATATATCAATTATAGTGATTTTGATATGCAATATAAAATTATCTTACCGATCCGAAATTTTACGGCGGACTCATAACTGGGGTGTATCACACCCTATACTAAATTCAAGACTGTACAGTGTAAACATCAACAAGCAACTGAAGTCGCGACTGACGTGACATTATTCCTAAAGGTTCAAATTGAATTATGGTGAAGGTTCGGAGTCGATAACATCGCTGGTTACCTTAGACGCATAGTTCAAAGTTTACGTGGGGTGTGATACACCTTAGTCATGAATTGTAGAGTTAGAATAGAACAAAATAAATCTGCGTACGCTTAAGGGGAGGGAGTCAGGTAAAAAAAAAAATTAAATTTGAAAATTCAATATCATCCAAATTCTCTTGCATATAAAAATGACCAATGAACTATATTGTTGGTACTCGATGAAAGGATTTTTTTTACTGTCGTCTGACTTGCGTATGCCGTTCAATATTATCTTAAGCAAAGTTCTTAAGTTTTCCACTCTACGCATGATTTAGACCAAACTGCTAGGCAGATTGGACTAGTTGATGTCTCATTTTCTTCTTCATGAAAATATATATCGGTTAAGTGGAACAAATGTTAATAAAAGGTAATATTTTTTAAGTGACATAATTATCACTAAATAAATTTTATGCTATTTTCTAAATCAGTGATTATCTTTGCTTTCAAAATGACAAAAAAAAAAGTTTGTTCCACTTAGCCGGTGTATCTTTTTATGAAGAAGAAAAGGAAACGTCAACTAGCCCAATCTACCTAGCAGTTTGGTCTGAATCATGCGCAGATTGGAAAACCTAAGAATTTTGCTTAAGATAATATTGAAAGACATATGCAAGTCAGACGCCAGTAAAAAATCCTTTCAACGAGTCCCAACAATATAGTTCATTGGTCATTTATATAAGCAAGAGAATTTGGATGATATTGTATTTTCAAATTTAATTTTTTTTACCTGACTCCCTCCCCTTAATAGTCTCTACGTGAGAAGTCTTGTATTATCGATCGGAATATTTCACTTTTTATAGCAATAATCGATTTTTATTGTCTAAGTCTTTGAGTTTTCGTCGCTTATGTTCGAAACCGAAGTAAACGCTGTATATTACCAAATATAAGAATTCTGTAAAGGGCAAGGTTCCTCATGCAATTGCCGATTTTTAACCAGGCTAAATCCAGCTTGTCCATGACCTAACTAGCCCCGGTGCTCCTACCATTAAGAGAATTAAAAAAAAAGTACCATTTCAATGCATCAAGGCCCAACAGGAGAGGACGAAACCACGACCGTGAACACACATAAATATAAGCTAGCCTACATCTATATATATCGTCTAATATTATACCCGCGCGTATATACATATATATATATATATATATATATATATATATACACCAACTGCATATGTATAGAAAAGGGAGAGACTCGTACGAGTGGCGTATACGGAAGGGAAGAAGGGCCTTTACACTCCTGACCTTTTCTATGAGACACCTGTGTGTCCGAGCCATTTTTATTTATCCACGCATGCACGCGGAGAGGATCACCGAAAGCACCAGGACCTGCATTATGAATCTTATGAATAACCCTGGCTTATACCTGCGCGCTTGCTAGACCGACTCGTCTGGCCCTCACCCCACAAGAGACGCATCGAATTCTAGTTCAAGGTGCTTATATATCGGTATGTTCTATTGGTTCGAGTTGGCAAGAGGATTTTGTACGAGGGGAGTGAACAAGACCTGTAGGATTCTAGGGGTAGACATACACACTAGCCGTATGTTTATTTTCGAACGGGGCTCCCAAGACCTCGTGGGTTCGACGCTTGTCCTCGTGACCTTTTGCACTTCGAGATTTATTCGCTTACACTATACACACCGGTATACGCCAATGGAACGATGTTCTTTGAGGAAAAAACGATGCTTTTAGGATATATCCACCTCTATACACCAATAAAAGGACCATAATACGATCTATGCTTCTAGTACAGGGAATATACCTATAGCGTCTGAGAACGTAGCCTCAGATATGTGGGAAGATTTCTTCGATTTTCTTGTACGAGCTTGTCGAGAATCGAGAGGGATCGTTCTTGACGGTGACACCTGTCGCATCTTGGTTCCCAGGCTGACACTAGACGTGGGGACAAAAGTCCCCTTGCGTGAGTAACGATGCCAATTTTTGTTTTCGAGTAAATTTTTTAAGTTACCGACTTTGTGGTGTTTCATGTTTTTTTAGTTCCGAGTTTTATTTATTTACATAACCTGACTTAAAATAAGGTTTTTTTTACTTACCACACCAAAAAAATATAGTCCGTAACTTAATATTAATCCTCGTAAAAGAAAATCCTCGTATGATTTTTTTTAAAGGTGACGCAACGACCTTTTGTATTGCTCATTTGATTAACACGTAGAAAATCGAACGTTACGTTTCGACGGATATCATTATTTTTTATGTGATGGATGGTGCTATGTATAGCATCATTTGATAGCTCAAATGATCACCTTCAATTCCGTGCATCGCAAAACATTTTTGACCGCATATTGTGCGTGATATTCCATTTTGCATAAACCGTGGTTTTTTTTACTTTTCCAAAAAACGGTCACCTAAGACAAACTGCTGACATCTTCTTTGATAGGAACACTGTAAAAATTTGTTTAAAATTAGTCAAGATCATGTCAAAGCGATCTTTCATACAATGTAGTCTCATTTGTGATTATTATTTGTATTATTATTTGATAATAAAATGCTTACTAAAATGTCCAACACATTTTTTTTACCGTGGTGTTAAGTAATAATGATATCCGTCCAAAGAAAAGATTCGATTTTCTACGTGTTAACAAATGAGAAATGCAAAGGGTCGTTGTGCCACCTTTAAAAGAATTCGTACGAAGCTTTCCTTTAACGAGGCCCAATATTAGGTAAAAAATAGAAAAGTTTTTTTAGTCAGTTTAGTAAACAATCTCGACGTTAAATTCACCTCCTCGTTGTTATACTCATTGAAAGAATTTAATACGTTCAAAGACCACATGCGGCAAAAAATATACTCTATGTAAAGTACTGAATTTTTTTTTCGTTTGTTTTACTTTGAGAGATTTATTTAACTAAAATAAATATGGTATTTGAAATTCCTGATTTCAATATAAGTTTAACATTTAATTGGGACAAATTTTGTGTATATCATATATAAATTTCTGTTTACTATTTCATATTCGATTTCCTAAAAATGTTGTCCAATCATTAGTTAGCTAATTATGAATATTTCCTTATCCGGCATGTCTCGCTACTGATGCTAATCCTCTGTTTTTGACTTACCGGTAGCAGACAAATTGAACATTTCGAGGAATATAATTACAAACGCAGATGAATACGTCGATTCTACAGCGATTCATAATCGTATATTTAACTCGGAGGCTTAATGCGATGAGATTGCAATCGGCTAATAGAGTAATCGCTTTGCCACACGCAACAAAGAATCGTTTCGCTAGACCTGTACTCCACGATCGTTTCCCATCCAACACTCTCGGCAGGATACTAATTAGTCGGGCCGATCTATCGGGTATACCTGTCTGACAGTCGATTCCCAAGGTAACGCCAGTAAACCGCCATTGAGAATCGCACAAGTTTCCAATGTATACATATATATATTTCTACTCGTTACGTTCTACCATTATATACCCGGACGGAATAACTCTTGTTATTACAACGGCAGAAGCTGCCGATTGCCCTAGATCGAATTTAATTACACACAATTTCCACATTTTATTTCCCACGGACTATTAACACGACAAACTGAACTCAAAGGTTGACTCCAAACTGGACTAAACTGTAGACGTAACTTAATGTAATTTAAAAAAAAAACGTAACATTTAGATAGTGTTGAACAATGCAGGCCACGATAATATCAACAACTTGCAAGAAATTAAAAAAGAGCTCAATTTTTTTTTTAAGTAATTGACTCAACATATTTTATATTGCATTGTACTTTAGTTTGTTTTTAAACACCAACTCTACTTAGACAGCGCAAAGTAACGCAACACTACACAAACACGTAAATAAAGGGCTGAAGGACACGACAGTCGATGGCCTCCAGTAATGTAAATTTACAACAACAAAAAATATATATGTAAACCGTGAAGCAATGAAAACTTTATTATTACTACTGATATAATGTGTGAGGCATTTTTTTGCTAACGTCAATTTCACGTGGTCTCAAAAATAAGTCATACATTTTTAGAAGCCGTTTCGAGACTCAATAACATTTATAAATTAGTTCAGATTTTTTAATTACGATATTTCACCTCATATGGAATATTGTTTTTTCTTTCGTTTCGGTGTATATTGAAAGAAACTCATCGTATAAAAAAAAAATATTCCACAATAGTCACTGAGATTTAGTGAATAGAGTAATAATTTCGTTATTCATCGATGAGGGAATATTTTGTTAAGTACATTTACAAAATATCGAAAAATATTTGATACCAGAATTACTAGCCAAATTAAATACTAAACAATCTTGAATCTATCTGTGATTATAAATTATTATTTGACTCGATAGGTGACAATTTATCAAGGTAGAAATTGTACGCCCTGTTCAAGAAGTTTAAAATGCTATAACATTCCAAATTTTGGAGGAATTCTTATAGATATTGCTCCAAACGAAGGGTTTATGATTCTTTAAATAATTTTTACAGGCATGCATAACTCATATGTCCAGACGTTTTTAAATAAATTTATAATTTCGGACTGTTTGAGACATTTTAAGCATTCTATCGTATAGGTTTAGATTCTTTTTTGTATCTTCATTTATTTATATTAAACTTGAATACTTATTACAAAAATCGAGATGCAATTTTCGAAATCATTGCACTATGCGAGATATAAATTTTAATTTGTTAATTCTACGCTAACGAAGCAGTTGCTACTTATACTACTAACTCTGAGTTATACGTGGACATGTTGTACGGTCGATATTTCCGCGAGTCCATGAGTCGGAGAGCTCGGAGACTCGCACGACAAACCGGTCGTTCGATCGAACCTCGGAGATTTCATGACCGCGCCGAGCTCGGTATATGTATATATGGGGCATTCCATCCCGATTCGACCTGGGTCTGACCCTCGACCTCCTCGATTTGACTCGTAATTTTTTGTAGGATTGGTACCCTCAAATGCACCAGATTTTCATTTATTTTTTCTATGCAAATTTTTTTAAATCTTTTTTTAATAACTTAAAGTGACATTAAAGCTAACTTTAAAGTGACATATCGAATGCCATAATTTAAAAATCTGAAAAATACTCTGTTGAATATCAAAATTGTCTAGCTTAGAGCCAAATTGGGAAAGATTTTTATTCGCATAGTTTTTAAGCTTTTGTGATTTAAAAAATTATAAAAAAATAGAAAAAAAATCAATCTGCCGTGGACGACTTGTCAAACATTTCTGTATCTGGAACTGTATTTTTCACAATTTCTTCAGATTTTTAAATTATCGTATTTTGGTTCTAGAATGTGGCTTGTATGGTGTTGGAATAGTCTTAGTTTAGAAAAATTCCTGAAAATCTGAAATTAATTCTAAAAAAAAATCCGAGTTTATATAAATAAACGTTTGACCAGCCGCCTATACTAGATTCATTTTTTTTCTATTTTTTTATAATTGTTCAACATCAAAAAAGCTCAAAAACTATAAGAAGAAAAATCTTGCCCACCTTTGGCTATAAGCTAGAAAATTTTGATATTCAACAAGTTATTTTTCGGAATTTTTTCAGATTTTTAAATTATGGCATTCCATAGGGCACTTAAAAAAAATATTAAAAAAAAATTGCATATTAAAAATAAAAAAATAAAATCTGGTGCATTAGAGGGTCTAACCAATTCTTCAAAAAATTATGAGTTAAATCGGGGAGGTCGAGGGTCAGACTCAGGTCGAATCGGGATGGAATGCCCCATATATTCTTCTTGAATCGAATGTGCACCCGCGGCTAAAAGTAACGCTCCTCAACTCCATATCTCGTATCCTCTTTCACTCTCACTGATCTACTCTGTCTCTGGTTTTCTCTCCATTATTCTGACCTCTGCCTTTCTTTCGTTGTAGCCAGTGAGTTTCGAGTTCGTCTCTCTCTCTCTCTCTCTTTTTCTTTCTCTCTATCTCTCGGATCAAGCTCGCGGCAGGCACGAGCACTACACCGGAAAAAGAAGTCTACTCCTTCCTCACACAGAGCCCGTGTTTAGTTGCGCCGTTTAAACGACGGCAAAAGTACTTTCTCCGCATCTCACGAGACTATACACACCGAACGTGACTATGAGAGCTCTCGCGTACACCATACTCGACATATATATTATAATATAATACATATGGTATAGTATAGATATAGTATACCAGGACGTATCTTCGTGAGCATAGTCTTGACGAACGAAAGTCCGAAACTAATCGTAGGAGAGTTTCTAATTTCGAATCGACCTTCACCGGGACATCGTGTGCGGGACCGTCTCGCATTTCGCCGTTTAAATATTCTCATATTCGTGAGCGTTTTATCAGAAAAAACTGTATCAGCTATTACCGGTCTGTATTTCAAAGATATTTCGAGAATTCGTATTAATGCGTCTACGGAAACCCGCAATTACGATGATTAATCATTTAGCCGAATAATCGCCTCAATATTATTGAATTTAAAAGAAAAATATATTGTACAAAACGTATTTACTGTATCGCATTTTGCACAAGTGCTTAAACATACCTTTATTTGTAAATAACTATTTAGCTCATTAACTGAAAAATTACGACTGCTATACTGCAAACATTGTTTTCAAAAACTTCAAAATCTTATAAAATCTGACCGGATGATTCAATTACTGCGTAAATTTCTACAAAAAAAGGTGCATAACTGCTCTACCGGCGTACAAAATAACAACTCGATTGATAAAGCGGTTCGTGAAGTATAGAGGTTTGTACTCTGCAAACCTGCCATACACTCAAAATCCATGAATAACTCGGAAGAAGAAAAAAGAAAATTATTCTTAAAAAACCTCGCAACATTAGAAAGCAATATATATATGAAATATGTGGCATCCCAAGTAAAAAAAACTTATGTATAAAGTATATTGAAAAATATATATAGCTTTAGACATGGAATTGGGTTTATACAATTCCATATGTCGGGCTATATATAATTTTTGTTACTTGGGATATCAATTCTTCTACTCATTAATTGCTTAGAGTAAATTCTGTGAGATATAAGTAAGTGCGTGTGTACGTGATGCATCGTACTGACTTAGCAGTTTCCGACTATCCCTGCCGGTGATGGATTTAGGTAATAGGCAGTGTAGGCAAAGCTGACAACATTGGCGGCCTTTTCCTCATTCTTTTCGAGTAGAAATAAAAAATTTGAGTAAAAAAAGTTTGCATTTTGAAAAAAGACCAAAACATCGATAAATAAGTACACGATCGAAAATAAATTCAAAAAGGGCGGCTACTTAGTCGAGTTATCCGATCATCGTTCGCTATGACCTGTAGTCGCCAGTCATAGGACGAGGCGTGCCTCCTGGAAACATACTTTATACTTCTGTTTATACATTATTCTCAGAATCGCTCAGCGCCGCACGCCACGATGTAAGAAAGCCTAACGAACGGGGCACGTTTCACGGTTGCATTGCGCTCGCTCGTTTCGAGGTGGAGACGTCCAATATTCAACAATTGAATTAAAGCGAGTGAATAATACTAACTTGAAACATAAGCGATTTTAATTTTAATAAACTAAGTGGATATTAATACAGGAAACGCAAGTTCGCTAAAGAAGAAAGTGAAAGGAACGTGATGCAGAAAATACCTAAGTTTCGATCATTCCTCGCAGGATCTTCTGCTTTTTCGGATTATAAGACGGAAAAGGAAATAAAAATTCACTTTCGTTTTTAGTAGAATCCATTAACTGCAAGTACTATTCACAGGTATACTCTGGATTTACGTATATGGGCGTATCTCAAAAACCTTTAACTTTCACACCCTCAAAGATCAAAATATAATTTGAGCAGCACAAGTCCGCCAATTTTTTGTACGCATCCTAAGACATTTAGAAAAGAATATTTGTTAATGATGAAGTGATCTTATAGCGGGATCACGCATAAAATATCATATTATAATTTTTAAATGAAAATAATTTATTTGGTACAAATTCCTTATTAGAACTATCTGCCACTGTGATAATAATAATAATATAACTGATAATAAGTGTTGACTTATTAAAACTTGACTTCTTAAAAAAATGGTCCATCGGAAGGCATAGTTTTATGTCGTCTAGTGGGTAATATTTTGATCAAATTTTACTTAAACCGTAAAGAGAAAATAAAAAATATAATGTCGATAATTTAGAAACTATAATACTTTTGATTTATTACCAAAATTTATATATCTGACATGCCCGAATTTGAGACCTGAACACATTTTAATGCAGAAAGAAGTAGTTTTTGATCTAAAGGTTGCGCACATCTACCCCGATATAATTCATAAATCTCAGATATCAACCTCAGATATAATTTATCAATCTTACTTGAATACATTGGCAGGTAAGGATGAGAAAATTCTGAGATTTATTTTGCTCGCGCCAATATGGACCCATTCTCCAGAACACTGCGAGAAAAATAATTGACTCTCTGATGTAAACTTCACTTCATATAATACGTGATAAATCTAACTTCATGTGCATTCAATATGCTCAATGAGCTTGTGCTGATATTCTAAAGTCCTATAACGGTGGATATCAAATGAAACATCAAAACCGAGTAACAGATGTTCACAGAGTAACCGCTAAATTACATTATGTTCATTACACCTTGCCAGGAGTTGATAACTTTTTTTCTTACTTTTTTTAAAGGTGTATATCAGTTTCACACCCGTACGAAGTGACGCTAAAGTCATAGTTACACGTTGCAAAGTTGATAATTCCCGCATTTGAATCAGGGAAAACAGTCATTATAAAACAGGTGCATTATAAAATAGAATTTTTTTTTCATATCAATTATGCTTCGTATATCTCGAAAACACAGTTTGATGCTCGCGTAATTCATTCTGTGTAAATAATTATTACTAGCGCATTTCAAATTCGAGTTACACGAAAATCAAAGGTTTGTGAGGTACGCCCATATGTTTACTTTAACTCTGACAAATCGATATTGGTTAGCCTAGCGCGCCGTGAGTTTTAAATCCGCCTCTGATCTCTGCTATAGTGTTATTGCTGTTTACGTTTAATTGTTTTTAAGGTAGTTATGTCAGGAAGACAAATCAATGTGATCATGAACTTCTGGTCTATTGTAATTGAGCTATTCAGCTTCATTTCTACAAAATTTGGATGGTTCTTACCGACAAATTGAATAAATAATGAATACTTCACGGGAAAAAAAGATTAGCTGCCATAACCAAGAAATGAGTTGACACAACCAATCGATTATTCTATTTCCCTACCAACCCAAATGGTAATCCCAACGATTCGAATGGTAGTCCCAACTATTCGGGCGCTGCCATAAGGTCTGCAGGCCATAAGCTCGAATGACACAACGTCGAATTGTCACAAGCTCGAATGGTTATAATCTCGAAATGATATAAGCTCTAACGGTTATAATCGCGAAATGTCTTAAGCTCGAATGGTTATAATGTCGAAAGGTCATAAGCTCGAATGATTATAATCTCGAATGGTCATAAGCTCGAATGGTTATAATCTCGAATGGTCATAAGCTCGAATGGTTATAATCTCGAAAGGTCACAAGGTCGAATGGTTATAAGCCCGAATGGTCATAAGCTCGAACGGTTATAATCTCGATTATAACAGTTATAATCGAGATTATAATCATTCGAGCTTATGACCTTTCGAGATTATAAAAATTCGAGCTTATGACGATTCGGGCTTATAACCATTCGACCTTGTGACCTTTCGAGATTATAACCATTCGAGCTTATGACCATTCGAGATTATAACCATTCGAGCTTGTGACCTTTCGACATTATAACCGTTCGAGCCTAAGACATTTCGCGATTATAACCGTTCAAGCTTATGTCATTTCGAGTTTATAACCATTCGAGCTTGTGACAATTCGACGTTGTGTCATTCGAGCTTATGGCCGGCAGACCTTATGACAGCGCCCCCAACTATTCAAGTGGTACGGCCAACGATTGGATTAGTTAACCTAACTAATCCAATCGAGAACTAATCGTGAATAGTTGAGGTTACTATTCGATATGGTTGAGGCAACAAATTTTTTAGACATTGTGTACAGCAAATCGAAAACGTAGTTGCCACAACCAAACACTTCTTTCCGTGTTGTAAATCGATGTTTTTACACGTCGCTTACGTGAGTGTTAGCGAAATTAATCTTTCAATAAAAAATGAACATACTTAGATCAAAGATAGAGAAAAGATAAAAAATATCGCGCATTCGAAAATTATTTGCGAACTTTTGCGTATCATAAAAAAATGACGTCACGGGACACATATTAAAGTAAACTAAATTAAAGGGCACGATTCTGGGCCAGATGACGTTACCTAACGTAGGTATCATCCGATTTTCAAGATATCGTGGTAAAAACGAAGTCACATTCGCACTGAAAAAATTATTTACTTGGCAATAATTGTGCCAACCTCATTGCAACAATTTTCACAAATTCTCGATTATTTTTGGTATTATCATTGTCATAGTCAAAATGCAATATATAATAAATTTTCGATATCATATAGATGCTGCTGTCTGTGACTCCGGAGTACTGTCATAGTCACAGTCTTACATACAGTTCTTGAATCTTGTGTGGTGGAGGTACATCGCTTAAAATATAATCAAATATTAATTTAATTCCTATTGCGGCCACTAGTAGCGCCAGCGGTAGGGTAAAGTTGTGTGGGAGAGAGACAGCATGAATTTGTCATCTCTTTCTAACCCTCATAACTGAATCACTTGCTAATATGACATATTTGTAGAATGTGCGCGAGAATTGGATAAAATTCAATGAAAAATGGGTGTAGCACCAGAACTTCTCGGAAATTAACAGATTCTCTTCAACACAAGTGTTGAGGGGAATCTGTTTTCAACACTTGTGTTGAAGGGAATCTGTTGAAGGGATGTGTTGTTAGGGAAGCCCACCTATCCTCCACATCCCGATTCTCCACCACATCGATCCGACACATCCAGTCCTCAACCATTCAGTTCTACTGGATGTGTCGGATCGATGTGGTGGAGAATCGGGATGTGGAGGATAGGTGGGCTCCCGTTGTTTGTAGGTATTACCACTTCATAATGACTAGGAATATCAAGAATAACCCTGTAAGAAATTGGTGGTAATCCATTGTAAGGTGATATAATGAAAAAACAGTTTGATCACGGTTATGTTCTAAATTTTTATTCGTTCGTCAGTTTAGCCCGTTTTACACTTTAATATAACACATGGCTTATTCGTCATCGAAACGCCACTATCCACGATACACTCACAAGTAAAACTCATTTCATGGAGGACTCAGTTTAACTAACTAACCACTTGGTGAATTCTGAAAATCACAAAAATGTCGAGAATTTGAGGTTGTGTCCGGCAACGTAACTCTCATAGTAGCGCGAGATAGTGGCAGCATCCGAAACAAAAAATTTAACGTAAGCATGGTTCTCCCACCACGCGAGATCGGATGAGTTTCAAGACCTGTATATACCCTCGTGGAACCGATGCGACCAGTCATTTAGAAGTCGCAGCCACACCAGAGTTGGTTGAAGATCGAATGATAGTTGCGCAACTACATTGAGGCGGAGAGTAAACGAAAAAGCGACCGATCTCTTTTTATAACATTTCGATTGTCGGGAAATTCTCATTTGACGCTGAAACGATCTCCGCTCCAGTTGCACAGAAGTGACTCTATTTGGAGGATTGCAAACAGGTCTAAATAGAGTCTAAAACTTGCAAAAAGTGCATTAGTCTAATCGAGGTGTACTGAACGATGTCTCGGTTCCACGAGGGTAAGACCGTGGTCATAATTACATTAATCACTACGACGATAAAAGAGAGGTCAATAAAACCGATCATCGGTGAATCTCGGGCAATCTCTCATAGCCAGTTAGTTGTCTTAGGTGCGCGATGAACGGAGGAGGCACATCAGTGGAGAGTATGAGCGACACAAGATAAAGATCACTGGGCGTTGAGCCGATCGGTTGAAGCAGAAGGTAACAGCAGCATATAGCGAGTGATGCAACGCTCTGGGATATCCTCGTTTGTTTATGAGCCTCTTAAGCACTCGAGACTCTCGAGAGTGCTGTGTGCCGTATTGTGTGCTGCATCGTTGTCGTCGTCGTCGTCGTCGTCTTCGTCGTCGTCGTCGTTGTCGTCGTCGTCGTCGTCGCGGTGGACCTGCTGCGGCCATATTGAAAGCCTGACCTTGAAGGGATAAAAAAATTTCACGAGACGCTTCTCCTTCTCTCCTTGTCTTATTTTCTCCGTCTCCCTCGGTCCACGTTCTTGTTGTGTATATACGTTATCTCTCTTTTTTCGAATCTCAGCATCTCCATATCCGTCCTTGTCTTTCGTGAAGCATTTGTCTTTATCGTTTGTCTCGCTCACTCACCACATTGCTTTTAACTTTCGCTCTTTCTCTCACGCACGTTCTCACCACATACTCACTCGCTGACTCACACTTATACTCATAGACGCGGACACACACATATATAAATCCTTATTTCATAGGAGAGGATTTCTACAGTTGTCTTCGTTTTAAAAGTCTTCTCGTTCTCTTTATCTGGATCGTTCTTTCTCTTGCCTCCGGCACACCACATCGTGTCGCGCTTTTTTCTCCGATTCCGTTGCAGCCCCATGCCGAACGAAGAGAATCTTTACCCCTCTTTACCCCTTCTTCTTGTGTATATCGCTGTCTCGTTCTTGCGTCTACAAAACTCGCTTTGGCTCGGTTTTTTTCATTATTTTCGACGTTACGTTCGCTCTGCTGTTGTTGTGCCTCTCGCATCCCTCTAGTACGTCTGTGATAGTCTGCCTCTCCTACTATATCGCATGTATACACTGTCTTTCTGTTTTTTTTCTCAATCTTTCGCTCACACTGCATCCTCGTTGATAAGTTTCTTGTGTTTACTTGGGACTTGACATTCAATTAGCACAGCACTAGACTCTATGGATATTGCGTTTTGTTCGTTAACGTCGTACATAGGTTGACACTGTTAAAAATGTTTAAGGTAAAATTACTACACAGTGCAGGAAGCTCTTTTACATAAACGGGTATAGAAAATTTACTACACGAGTAAAACATAAAATTGATGTTATAATTCTACTAAATTTGTTACAAAAGTCGTATTAATTTATGCTCAAAATAAACCGGTGATGACTCTTCGTCGACAAAACGTTCTAAGAAAACATCAATGGACGCTGGGATTCACAACATATTTCTCGATATTTAATGGCCTTATGGTAAGTTCTGACCAACACTAACAGAAAAATGTTTATTCTTCAAATGCCAAACAGCACTTACCGCACAAACTGACAAATATGTGAAATGCGCTAGTATGTTCATATTTGAGGTTGGAATTCTAACCTCTTTCCATTAAATGAACACAGATCCTCTGTCAAATAATTATTACTATCGAAATAATTATTGATTATTATTATTATCTTTATGTTTTATATTGAAATATTTTTTGTGGATGGCTTCAAGTGGAGAAATACCGATATCCAAGTCTGAACATAACCTTAATATATATAAATAATTATTAAAAAATTAATGTGTAAAATATTTATGAATTGTTATATACTTCTAAATGTACCTATATGTACTTGGAAGAAGCTGCAAGCGATTAAAATGCTACGTTGTGATTTCGATTTTAGGAGTGTCCATTCTATGGGCAAGGGATCTGGATTCAATGGGAAATGTGTCCAGTCACTGGAATTTACGACGTCACATTCAATTTTATTAATTTTTCAGCAAACCATTAAAAATTATCGTTTAAAAAATGTGTATGTTCAACTACACTGAGAGGAAAATAAAATTGAAACCAGCAAATCATATATTTGAAATATATTTAATTGATTCAAATATTTTGAAATTTGAAGCAACAATACGTGTAGTCAAAAAACCAATATATTGCGTTGAATGAAGTCTATAAACGAGCCGAATTATTCGAATCAAAAGAACCAGTACAATTAAAGCAACTATATATTTCGTTGAGGCGAATAAATAAATGATTACATGCATTAAATATACATATTAGAATCAATAGAACCATTTAGTTTAGAACTTAAAATCCATTAATTAAATCCATTTAATTGAAGCAATTGAATATTAAACAGCTTCAAATAAAATTGTTCACATTGAAACAAATATGGTTTTAAGGGGAGGGAGTCAGGTCAAAAAAATTGATTTTGGAAATTCAATATCATCCAAATCCTATTGCATATAAAAATGTCCAATGCACTATATTGTTGGTGCTCGATGAAAGGATTTTTTACTGTCGTCTGACTTGCATATGCTTTTCAATATTATCTTAAGCAAAGTTCTTAGGTTTTCCATTCTGCGCATGATTCAGATCAAACTACTAGGCAGATTGGAATGGTTGATGTCTCATTTTCTTCTTCATGAAAAGATACACCGGCTAAATGGAGCAAACTATTTTTTTTTCATTCTGAAAGCAAAGTTAATCACTGATTTAGAAAATAGCATAAAATTTATATATTAATAATTGTGTCACTTAAAAAATATTACATTTTATTAACATTTGCTCCATTTAGCCGGTGTATCTTTTCATGAAGAAGAAAATGAGACGTCAACCATTCCAATCTGCCTGGTAGTTTGATCTGAATCATGCGCAGAATGGAAAACCTAAGAACTTTGCTTAAGATAATATTGAAAAGCACATGCAAATCAGACGACAGTAAAAAATCCTTTCATCGAGTACCAACAATATAATGCGTTGAGCATTTTTATATGCAATAGGATTTGGATGATATTGAATTTCCAAAATCAATTTTTTTGACCTGACTCCCTCCCCTTAATTGAACGATAAATTTAATTGGTAGGATTGACGATATAATATGAATAAGTATAATGTCTGACGTTTTCATAGGATAGTTTAAACGAATCAACACAATGTTTCGTCAAAAAGATTGAATATTTCATTGAGTCAATAAAATGTTGATTTCATTCAACAAAAGGAGCAATTAAATATATAATTGGTTCAAATAAACCCATGCATTTGAATACTTTCAAATGAATGGTATTATTGAATATTCTGTGTATTCAATTGTATATTTCTCCCAGTGTAGTTTATAAATGAGCAGTCGGAAGGCGTTTCGCGTAAATTATGTATTATTCCAACGTTGACAAAGTTCTCATACACCTTAAGGGTTCACTGTATGGCCGATTCGCACTATTAGCTTAAGTATATTATTTCATTGATTTCAAAGTAATGTTTCATAGGGTTGGGATTTAAATGAAATTTCTTCGAATAAAGGAAACTTTTTCTCTCGGTGCAATCCATTCATAAATTCTTAGAAACATCTTGATCGTAATTGAAGCAAGTGCAAGGGAGTCTCACATAGATGCATCATGCTTAGGTATGTATGTTTAGGTTTGGGTATTTACGAACGTGTGTGGGTCCTGTGGTAAAATGGTTGGCACTTATACGCTGAGCCCCAGGACCCCAATTCTCCTACTCGGCACTCGTTCACGAGGCCCTCCCTTCCCCCCCTGCCTCGCCTCTTCTCTTCTCATCTCTTCTCTTCTTTCCTCGCACTTCGCCTCGCGCATCTCGTGATCCCAACGAAAAAAGGCCCAGGGGGCTTTACTTATAAGGACCTCGCTGGATATATATCTTTTGATCTTCCTTTTTTCGAGCCCCCGTTTTTCCTTCTACCTCTACGTCTGCTCCTTCTTCTCTCGAGACCCGCCCACCCTCTTCGTCTCTCTGCTACAGAATTAGGGATGAAAGTCGCAGGTGCTGCCGCCTACGAACCCCTCACGAGATCAACTCTCAATGGCGTAGTAACGGCTCTGGCTTTGAAAGTAGGAAAATAAATATGAATTATTTATTATATCATAGTTGTTTTATTTTGTTTAGAAAATATCACAATGTATAATATGACCGAATAAAAATTTAAATGCTTTGCTCATTTTTATTAATAATGATAATTGACAAAATATATATATTTTATTCTAAACATATAGATTCCGTATTTTATTCAGTTATGTAGAAATATAACTGTTGGAATATTTTTCGTAGCTGTAATAAAGGATTCGAAAGGAACATATTTTTAGCTGTTGAATTTTACTAAATATAAAAATCATAACATGTTTACTGTGTTGCGTTATATTTAATATAATAACCGAGATATTTTTAATTAATGTTCATGCACAGTTTGTTTATATATTAATAATCGAGAAACACCATTTTGATACACAGCTATGAAATTTAATATATAGTATTTGATATATTAAATAGCACGTTGCTAATCACACAAAGTGTAAACATCATACATTTTTGTATAAATTTAAATATGTATTCTTATTCATAGTTACGTTTTCAAAAATGTATGAAGGATTTAATGTAGAATGACATTCTTAGACTTAGCTGGACATTTTAGTTGATGTTGCACCAAGAAAAAAAATCTTGTTAACGAGACTACATTCATATATGTAATTTGTCTTTATTCGCATTAACTAAATTTTGCTTACCATGAAACATACATGTATTTCATTGAAATGTACAATATATTGATTTCGGCCATATTTATTTATTTCAATCAACTGAAGAAGAGTTCTATTTGTTGCGACTAAATTCTTTATTTACCCGGTAAAAATCTAATTAAATTGACGAAATTCCTGAATACAATCCTTCTTATTTAATCAAACTAAAATTTAATTCCAATCAAGTATATTTTTATTTGCTTTAATTATTGTAATACATATGTCCGAAATAGATCAATTTATTCAAATCAACGTTTATTTGATAAGATTTCTCTGTGGACAATTACCTTTTTTTCGTCTAATATCAGTAAAATAAAATCACCTATAAAAAATAGTCCTATAATTCATTATTAATTTCCACATTGTTTATACTGCGCACGATAAAAAAATGTATTAAATTCGAAAACATATTTATGTGTTTGAGTAAAATAAATACAGTCGTAATTGGCCGGGATTCAAATAAGAAAATTTATTTACGTCAACTAAAATCTGGTTCGGTCTACTAGATTTTTTTTCTGGGTGTGTTGTAAATATGGGGAAAAAAAGTTGCTACGCCCATGGTACGTTCGGAAGCGTCTTGGGGATGCGACCGACGTGTAGAATTCCGGTACGGATAACTATTGACCAAAATGATACGGTAGAAAACGTTTAAAATATATCGTGAAACGGAGCAAACTAGTTTGTAATCATTCCTAACGAGTTAGCGCGATATCTTGTCCTTAAATCTTGGTGAAAAATTCGAGTTCAATGGTGCGCGGTTGTCTAATTAACACGGGAAACGTTGGTCTTGTCTACGAGGGTGAGGCCAAGAATTTTCAAGCCGGTAGCGTCTTTCCCACGACCATAAGACACCCCGATGAACCGTTGCACGAGCTGCCAACTATTCAACGGTTATGGGGGTGTCTTCGGTCCCTTCCACATGTGGCTTGCAAAAAAAAGGAAGGAAAAAACCATGACCGAAAAGACCCTTCGTCGTACAAGAGGGATATTGGGAAGGA
>OZ019970.1:1881056-1886056 GCA_963970395.1 Ephialtes manifestator
GTCTATATATAAAAAAGAAATTAATAAATAAATTTTATTGATATATGGTAACAGAAAAACAAATATAGAAATATAATATACCATAAAATAAAATATGAGAGTATAACATTTATTTACATTTTCGCTTTATAGGATTTGTTATCTCTAAAAAATGTGTCATATGATTTTATATGAATAGTTAGAGCTCTTTCAATGCATTTTTCGAGTGATTTTTATATTCATTTATATATGAAGATATTTCCTCTTTTTGCTGATATTCCATCAAATACAGAATCTGTTTTGATAAAATTAAAATTCCTTGAAAGCAATACGATTTATTTAAATGACACAAATTCTATTTGATCAAAATAAGATCCTATTATGCTAGCATCTGAGAAAGAAATTTACTTAATGGCTGGCCTATTAGGATTTTATTTCGATGAAATAGAATTTAGTGCAGACAAATAAGTCATATTAATTTTTAATAAAATTTATTTAATACAAATATCATATTTGAGACACTAAAATACCCAAAGAAATCATATTTGAGACACTAAAATAAAAATGTAACCTATAAAATAAAATATCGTTAAAGGGCTGAACGCGCAGCAGAGGTTACTTAAAAATAGTATATTATGCTACGAGTGAAAATCGCTTCCTTCCGTTTGGCATACGATACTTTGTTTCCGTCTATATTAAAATTGACAATATTTTTATGCCTGCAACGGCGCAACGGCGCAATTTGCACCTCTAGTCATAAGATCAATCGAGACCACGGCTCAGGAGTGAAGATATACTGTTTAAAGAAGCTTCGGTGTGAATTTTGGACACTTTCCAATGCGATAAAAATCTGAAAAAATCAACTGTATTAAATTTGTCAAGAACATTAATTTCGAAAAATAATAATGTTGAAAAGTTTATTAATAAATAGGTAAAAATATTAAATAATCGAATTTCGCCCTACTCCACTCCAGCGGGACGAAAAGTATACATATTCGACAAAGTTGCTTGTTTCATTGTTAGCCCGAATTAGTTTGTTAGTATTTGGGTGGATGACCGTCTCACTGACCAGAGGGTCAGTACTGGGATGGGTGACTACCTGGCTGTCTCTGGTGGTCAGTAGTTGGATAGGTGATCATCGGGATGCCTCTAAAGTCAATACTCGTATCTTCAAAAACAGCTTTCACACAAACGGACGTGAGGTTGAGTCAACCTTATATTTCTTATAAACCAATTGCACCGAGGTTCTTTCAAAAGCATAAAACAGTTCTCGTAACCATTCTGATACAGTTGCTTCATAGAAATCATTTTCCTGATTGAAATGACACGTGTGATTGGCTCAACCACTCGTTACATGCGATTGAAGTACCGAAAAATTGTTGCCTTAACCACTCACGGGGTTAAGTCAACTGCACTGCCATTCGCTCAACAGCATCAATATTTAGCCAAAACATTGTTATGTTGATGCTCAATTACATGAAGTAGTTGTCTCAAAGAAATGCATTGTATTGCCTCGACGAATGGGTGTTTGTGTCAACCTCTATTTCTTTGAGCCAAAGTAATATTTTGCCAATCACCGCGCGGGGTTTTCAGGATTTCAAGTTTTCTCTCAGTGTACTAGACGTAGAAAGGTTACAGAAATAATTTTTAGCCATTTATTTAAACATACACTGATACCGTCTATCCATTTTTGTCGGTATTTCGCGACTAATGACTCAACGCGACTGACGCAAACGCGCTAATCGTTGCCGGACCGAGTGACCTCAAGTACAGCTATATAATTTCTTTCAATCAATGCAATGTCCTCTTTGAAACTCAAATGCACCATTTAATTGAAAGCTAAGAAATATATCCGTGAAATGATAGAAAAAAATTCAAACCACCCATTTCTTTAGAATCGAATGAAATTTTTTTCTCGGTACACGCCAAAATATTCCTTGGCAAAGACGACTAGACGCAACTGACATTGAACAACTTCAAAGGTATGATTTAAAAAAATTAGCACCGATGTGACGACGACTATTAAAAATTATTTCAAACTACCAAATTTCCGGACGAACATGTTATAATTCTGCACAACTCAAGTTTCAGACAGGATATTGGTATGACTTTCGTCAGCATAAAATATTATCTCTCTATATTATATAAAGATCTCGCCGCTGCCGCCGCAGCGTCATCGACGGACTTGGAATAATCGGGCGATTTCGATTATTCTAAGCCCGAATTTTCTAGGTCCCTCATGGGGGCCCCAAGGCCTGATTTTTCCAAGTCCCTCATGGGGTCCGAAGTCCCTATTTTCCCAAGTCCCGCATGGAGTCCCAAGGACAAACTTTCTAAGTCCGTCATGGGGCTCCAAAGGCCGATTTTTCTCGCCATGGGGCCCCAAGGCCCAGATTGTTCTAAGTCCGCCATGAGGCGTCAAGGCCCTATTTTTCTAAGTCTCTCATGGGGTCCCAAGGACAAACTTTCTAAATCAGCCATGAGGCGGCTCCAAAGGCCGATTTTTCCAGGTTCCCCATCGACCCCCCAGGCCTGATTTTCCTACATCCTCCAAGGGCCTCTTAAGCCCGCATTTTCCTAAATCCTCTAAACCGTTGCTATGATGGCAAACCCCAACCGTTCCCATAACAAGGGAAACAAAGCTTCCTCTATGAGGAAGCAAAACGCAATAAAATACGTATCCATCTCGAGAATTTCATAACGAATAAAATTAACCCGGCGCGAAAACCGTACAATGGAAATATGTCGGATGTAGAATGACGATAATTAAATTTCGTTTAATTAAAACATAGTTAAGGTAATTTCTTTGAAGGCAGATGAAAATTGTCAAATAAAAATTACTCAATTTGAGACATTTTAGTGTATCAAGTGAAACGAACTTTAATATCTAGAAGCGGCAGCTATATCACATGTCAACTTCAAGGACATTTTTGCGTTGATACATTATGTAATTACATTGTAATCTTATGCAGCTGGAAAGCAGAAAGACCAGAAATGGAAGAACAACCGAATATCCGGGTATTGCAAGTATCCGATTTTTCACGAACGATCGCCTGGGATGTTACATCATACACATATTTGTGTAAGTTTCTCGTCGAACGTTGATAAAATAAGACAGAATCAAGAAGTCAGAAAAAACAAACATTGCCGAATATTATGTTTCCACGAAGTGCATTAACAACAACATTTGTTTTTAACAACCGACGAATGTGGTAAGCGCCGCGGGTTCTTATTTTGAGATAAAAAATTAACGTCGCGTTATTACAAATACATTCTAAATCAAAAGTTTAATCCCTTTAGACTTTCGTTATTTCGCGACAAGGGAAAGACCTACAAAGTTAACGTCATTGAAAATGCTAAAAACATTGATTTTGAATAATATATATTCCAAAAAGTTATCTATGTCTTAGCTTAAAAAAGTTGCTCAACGAAATTTAACACTATTGATTTGATTCTTATATGAAATTAATTCAGTTATTATTTCGAATGCATATGTATTATTCAAAGATTCCTTTTATGATTACGAAATTTCTGTTTTCGCTAATGTTTTTTGAAGCTATTCTTATGAAGAATTTTTAGGAATAAAAACTCGCGAGTGACAAAAAAAAAATTAACAGAATCGAATGTATTGTTGTCGTGAAGTACTTAATTTGTAATTGAATCAACTTTTTTTATTAGAAATGTATGTGTTAAACTCCTGCTGCATTTTATTCATTTTGGAGGCCGATTTATAGAGTTATTTCGTTTAAGCTCTTCTCATTAAATTTTTTTTTGCAGCACGAATAATTAATGCATTGATATAGGGTACGCAATTATCGTGGGGTATACAAGTTACATACTGGGTGGGACGGGTATGGAGTCTCTCAGCGAAGGGCGGACCAGTTGAGGATGAACCTTCTTTCGTCTCTGTTGCTCCTGAGGTTAACAGAACCCGTTCTACGACTTTTACTTCTCCTCTGGGGTATTCGTTTTGCCGCTGTATCCGACGCGGTCCCCCTATCGGCTCTTCTTATTTTCCCTTGTGGCGAACAGCACATTTTTATCATTATTTTTCCTGTTTATTATTCCGGAGTTCTAATATATGTTACAACTATGAAAAACCAGTATTTTCCGTCAATTTGAAGAAACTTATACACGGAGAGAAATATGTAATTGAATACACTGAATTTTCAAATATGCCATTTATTTGAAAATATTCAAATGCATGGGTTTATTTGAACCAATTATATATTTAATTGCTCCTTTTGTTGAATGAAATAAAATTTTTATTAATTCAACGAAATATTCAATCTTTTTGATTAAATATTGTGTTGATTTAATTAAACTATCCTATGAAAACGTCAGACAATATTTATTCATATTATATCGTCAATCCTACCAACTAAATTTATCGTTGAATCAAAATCATATTTGTTTTAATGTGAAAACTTGTTTTTTGGAAAAGTAAAAAAACATCTGTTTAAGCAAAATTGAAAATCTTGGACACTATGCGGCCTACATTTTTTATGATACGCGGAATTTGAGTTGATTATTAAAGCTATCAAATGCTACAATAAATAGCACCGTCCATCGTGTAAAAAAATAGTGGTATTTATCAAAAGATAAGATTCGATTTTCTACTTGTTAATCAAGTGACAAAATGAAATAAGATCGTTGCGCCCCCTCTAAAAAAATTTGCACGAATTTTTCCTTCAACGAGGGCCAATATTAGGGTTCAGACTATAGTTTTTTGAGGTGGCAAGGAAAAAAAGTCTGGAAAGTAGAACTTTGCAAATTGCTTCTTCATTTTTTTCGCTTTTTACAAAGCTACCTCTATGAGAAAGTATGTGATCGATTTGGGCTTCCTCAAAGACGAAGCTTTGTAAAAAGCGAAAAAAATGATGAAGCAACTTACAAAGTTCTACTTTGCAGGCTTGTTTATGCTCTAGACATTTTTTCTAAAAATTCAAAGTGTCGAAGAATTTTAACCGTGTAACCGATTTTTCTCAAAATTGTACTAAAATCTTGTACCATGGTAGTCC